>CM056610.1:25599706-25681850 GCA_029721355.1 Tegillarca granosa
AGGGTGTGTACTGTACAGGTTAAGAGTGTATATGTACTCTGCACAGGTTAAGAGTGTAAGTGCTGTTTACAGGTTAAGAGATGTTTGTACTTTACAAGTTCACAGTGGCATGCACTGTGTACAGGTTAAGAGTGGTATGTGCTGTTTACAGGTTAAGAGTGGTATGTGCTGTTTACAGGTTAAGAATGGTATCTACTCTGCACAGGTTAAGAGTGGTATGTTCTCTGTTCAGGTTAAGAGTGGTATGTACTATGTACAGGTTAACAGTGGTATGTACTATGTATCGTTAAGCCGATGACAGAGACATTTTGTCTATCGATGTCTTCATTATGATAGGAAAAAATGATTCGGACAGACTTATAGATATAATATTTATTTCTGCTTTGTAAAACAATTTATACAAAATAAATTAAACTAATCATATTTTTTCTCTATCGAGAACACAATCATTATAAACTGGTAATGTGAAACGGTAAATAGTTAATTTTACACACACACACACACACATACACACACACACACACACACACAGAGAGAGAGAGAGAAGAGAGAGAGAGGAGAGAGGAGAGAGAGAGAGATGAGAGAGAGAGGAGAGAGAGAAATAAAAACAACAAACGTAAACAGATCTAGATTTGTCCTTGGTAACAGCCAAAGTAACCAACAACATATCAAAATACACGTTAATTATTATTGATCTGAGTACTTCAGTATGCAAGTAACAAAAGGGTATACCAATAGCAAAGTTATTCGACCAGTTAAACTGTCACATAATAATAACTCTCAAAATAAAGCAACAATCGTTTAAAGAGAGAGGTATCCTAGCAACGTATATCGATTGTCAGGTAGATAAATACTACATTTGAAAAAATTATGTTTTGTGAGCTAGGTAACTTTTATCGCTGAATTAATTTCTTTGGAACATGTAATTTCATTAACATTCTAATACCAGCCTTGAATAATTGAGTTTTTAGCGTAGTTAAAATGGCGTCCAAGATGATCGCAAATACCGGTTACCTGGCTCCGCGGATCTCATTTTGCGACAGTAAAATCTACGTTTTACGGTCGGAACTCTTCAGATACAAAACTGTTATCTCCTAAATTTAGAAAAAGTGAAAAAAAAAATTGGGTTTTTTATCATTTATTTATTAAGAATCTATAGTTTGGATACAGAATTGACGATTATACTTCTGAAAACACTTATTGATATATTCATTAATAGGTTTAGTCTCGCTAGAAAACATTCCGAGTAAAACTTGCCGTAGTCTCCAAAAAATACCAGGTATAACCTGAAAGTTCCACACCTGGCTATAGCCCATTTACTGAATGATGGATTTCATGTAAATACAAGTGAAAAAGATTTTATTGGAATAAAAATATACAGGTTTAAAATAAAGATATTGTTAACGCTCTAGATACCGAGAAATAATGAGTCATAACCATTATGTACATGTAATTCGAAACCTAGAGTAAATGAGTTTACAAAAAAATAAGTTTTATGATCGAAATCGGCCATTATGTTACAAATACCTTTTATTATAGAATGCACCTAATCAATAAATTGTTGGATGAATTTACTGTATTAATTTGATAAAAGTTAACGGCCATGACACGTTTATCTGTTGTTGTCATTTTTTGAAAATGAGTACGAGTGGGCGGAGCTAACCCAGTTTGATGCAGTTGAAAACTGTTTGGTATTCACAAGGAATTTCCACACAAATCATGAATGAATTAATAAAATTTCAAACATCTGTAAGTTGTAAGCTACGGATTGTAAATATAAGAATTAAACTTTGTTTGTAATCGATCTATGATGGTTTAGATCGAATGGCTCTCGCGCTAATTTGAATAAACCGCGAAGCTTAAATAATTATATTATTATAAAATTGATGATGATGATGATGATGATGATGATGATGATGATGATGATGATGATGATAAAAACATGTACAGTTAAAAAGGGAAAATACATCAATTAAATTTGTTTTACTTTCCACTAAACATGGTTGATTAACACGTTATTCAATTTCAAAAATTGAAATTTTTTTTATGCAAAATACAGTAGGGATATTTAGTTGCCAATGGTAATTTGGATTGGAAGTATTGAAAAAATGTATTTCCAACATTTACAAAGGAGACATCCAAAATATCTTATGAACATATATTAACCAATCGCAACTAGAATCTAAAGTCACACCTTGATTAAAACTTTAAAAATGTATTGAAGAACAAATTCGGATAATCTATTTAAAACTGATCATTCTAGGTCAGTTAGCGGGGTATTGATGTAAAATGATTTTAATATATAACGATATTTACAATTATAATATAATATAATTTGTATAAAAGTGTGCAATACTGTATCAAATTTATGTTTTTTCGTAAAAATCAATTAGAAAACGGTTTAAAATAATAAAAGAATTATATTGGTTAAAGCTAAAACTTAATTTTACATTTCTTTGAAAACAGGTTGTTTTTTTTTTGTACAGGTTGAGAGTGGTATGCATTTTGAACAGGTTAATAGAGGTATGTACTCTGTACAGGTGAAGACTAGCAAGTACTCTGCACAAGTTAAGATTGGTATGTACTCTGTACAGGTTAAGTGTGGTATGTACTCTGTACAGGTTAAGTTTGGTATGTACTCTGTACAGGTTAAGAGTGTTATGTACTCTGTACATGATGAGATTGGCATGTATTGTGTACAGGTTAAGTGTGGTATGTACTCTGTACAGGTAAGTGTGGTATGTACTCTGTACAGGTTAAGTGTGGTATGTACTCTGTAACGGTTAAGAGTGTTATGTATTGTGTACATGATGAGAGTGGCATGTACTCTGTACAGGTTAAGTGTGGTATGTACTCTGTACAGGTTAAGATTGGTATGTACTCTGTACAGGTTAAGTGTGGTATGTACTCTGTACAGGTTAAGATTGGGATGTACTCTGTACAGGTTAAGATTGGTATGCACTCTGTACAGGTTAAGTGTGGTATGTACTCTGTACAGGTTAAGATTGGTATGTACTCTGTACAGGTTAAGATTGGTATGCACTCTGTACAGGTTAAGTGTGGTATGTACTCTGTACAGGTTAAGATTGGGATGTACTCTGTACAGGTTAAGAGTGGTATGCACTCTCTACAGTTTTAGAGAGGTGTGTGCTCTGTACATGTTAAGATTCCTATATACACTCTACAGGTTAAGAGTGGTATGTACTATTATTATAAGAATTATTTTTATAATAATAATAATAATTAGTAGTAGTGGAAGTCGTACATATATATTAATATCAAAAATAATAATAATAATAATAATAATAATAAAATGAGTATAATTATAATAAATATATTATTATAAAATTGATGATGATGATGATGATGATGATAATGATGATGATGATGATGATGATGATGATGATAAAAACATGTAGAGTTAAAAGAGGAAATACATCAATTAAATTTATTTTACTTACCACTAAACATGGTTGATGAACACGTTATTGAATTTCAAAAATTGAAATTTTTTTATGCAAAATACAGTCAGGATATTTAGTTGCCAATGGCAATTTGGATTGAAGGAATTGAAAAAATGTATTTCCAACATTTACAAAGGAGACATCCAAAATATCTTATGATCATATATTAACCAATCACAACTAGAATCTAAAGTCACACCTTGATTAAAATTTTAAAAATGTATTGAAGAACGAATTCGGAGAATCTGTTTTAAAACTTATCATTCTAGGTCAGTTAGCGGGGTATTAATGTAGAACGATTTTCATATATATTAAAATACAAAAACGATCTTTACAATTATAAAATAATTTTATTTATATAAAAGTGTGCAAAGCTGTATCAAATTTATGTTTTTTCGTTAAAATCAATTAGAAAACGATTTAACATTACGAGAGAATTATGTTGGTCAAAGCTATAACTTAAATTTACCTTTCCTTGAAAAATGGTTTGTTTTTGTACAAGAGTGGTATGTACTCTGTATAGGTTTAGAGTGGTGTGTACTCTGTACAGGTTAAGATTGGTATGTACTCTGTACAGGTTAAGATTGGTATATACTGTGTACAGGTTAAGAGTGGTATGTTCTCTGTACAGGTTAATAGTGGTATGTACTCTGTACAGTTTAGGAGCAGTATATACTCTGTACAGGTTAATGTTGGTATGTACTCTGTACAGGATAAGAGTTGTATGTACTCTGTACAGGTTAGGAGTAGTATTTACTCTGTACAGGTTAAGATTGGTATGTACTCTGTACAGGTTAAGAGTGGTATATACTGTGTACAGGTTAAGAGTGGCATGTACTCTGTACAGGTGAAAATTGGTATGTACTCTGCACAGGTTCAGAGTGGTATGTAATGGGTTCAGGTTAAGAGTGGTATGTTCTGTTTACAGGTTAAGTGTGGAATGTACTGTGTACAGGTTAAGAGTGGTATGTACTGTGTACCTGTTAAGAGTGGTATGTACTGTTTACAAGTTCACAGTGGCATGTACTGTGTACAGGTTAAGAGTGGTATATGCTGTCTACAGGTTGAGAGTGTTATATACTGTGTATAGGTTAAGAGTGGTGTGTACTCTGTACAGGTTAAGAGTGGTGTGCACTGTGTACAGGTTAAGAGTGATATGTACTATGTACAGGTTAAGAGTGGTATGTACTATGTACAGGTTAAGAGTGGTGTGTACTATGTACAGGTTAAGAGTGGTATGTACTGTGTACAGGTTAAGAGAGGCATGTACAATGTACAGGTTAAGAGTGGGTATGTACTGTGTACAGGTTAAGAGTGGTTTGTACTGTGTACAGTTTAAGAGTGGTGTGTACTATGTACAGGTTAAGAGTGGTGTGTACTGTGTACAGGTTAAGAGTGGTGTGTACTATGTACAGGTTAAGAGTGGTAAGTGCTGTTTACAGGTTAAGAGATGTTTGTACTGTTTACAAGTTCACAGTGGCATGCACTGTGTACAGGTTAAGAGTGGTATGTGCTGTTTACAGGTTAAGAGTGGTATGTGCTGTTTACAGGTTAAGAATGGTATCTACTCTGCACAGGTTAAGAGGTGTATGTTCTCTGTTCAGGTTAAGAGTGGTATGTACTATGTACAGGTTAACAGTGGTATGTACTATGTATCGTTAAGCCGATGACAGAGACATTTTGTCTATCGATGTCTTCTATTATGATAGGAAAAAATGATTCGGACAGACTTATAGAATATAATATTTATTTCTGCTTTGTAAAACAATTTATACAAAATAAATTAAACTAATCATATTTTTTCTCTATCGAGAACAACAATCATTATAAACTGGTAATGTGAAACGGTAAATAGTTAATTTTACACACACACACACACACACACACACACACACACACCAGAGAGAGGAGAAGAGCGAGAGATCGAGAGAGAGAGAGACGAGCGAGAGAATAAAACAACAAACGTAAACAGATCTAGATTTGTCCTTGGTAACAGCCAAAGTAACCAACAGCATATCAAAATACACGTTAATTATTTATTGATCTGAGTACTTCAGTATGCAAGTAACAAAAGGGTATACCAATAGCAAAGTTATTCGACCAGTTAAACTGTCACATAATAATAACTCTCAAAATAAAGCAACAATCGTTTAAAGAGAGAGGTATCCTAGCAACGTATATCGATTGTCAGGTAGATAAATACTACATTTGGAAAAAATTATGTTTTGTGAGCTAGGTAACTTTTATCGCTGAATTAATTTCTTTGGAACATGTAATTTCATTAACATTCTAATACCAGCCTTGAATAATTGAGTTTTTAGCGTAGTTAAAATGGCGTCCAAGATGATCGCAAATACCGGTTACCTGGCTCCGCGGATCTCATTTTGCGACAGTAAAATCTACGTTTTACGGTCGGAACTCTTCAAATACAAAATTGTTATCTCCTAAATTTAGGAAAAGTGAAAAAAAAATTGGGTTTTTTATCATTTATTTATTAAGAATCTATAGTTTTGATACAGAATTGACGATTATACTTCTGAAAAACACTTATTGATATATTCATTAATAGGTTTAGTCTCGCTAGAAAACATTCCGAGTAAAACTTGCTGTAGTCTCCAAAAAATACCAGGTATAACCTGAAAGTTCCACACCTGGCTATAGCCCATTTTACTGAATGATGGATTTCATGTAAATACAAGTGAAAAAGATTTTATTGGAATAAAATATACAGGTTTAAAATAAAGATATTGTTAACGCTCTAGATACCGAGAAATAATGAGTCATAACATTATGTACATGTAATTCGAAACCTAGAGTAAATGAGTTTACAAAAAAATAAGTTTTATGATCGAAATCGGCCATTATGTTACAAATACCTTTTATTATAGAATGCACCTAATCAATAAATTGTTGGATGAATTTACTGTATTAATTTGATAAAAGTTAACGGCCATGACACGTTTATCTGTTGTTGTCATTTTTTGAAAATGAGTACGAGTGGGCGGAGCTAACCCAGTTTGATGCAGTTGAAAACTGTTTGGTATTCACAAGGAATTTCCACACAAATCATGAATGAATTAATAAAATTTCAAACATCTGTAAGTTGTAAGCTACGGATTGTAAATATAAGAATTAAACTTGTTTGTAATCGATCTATGATGGTTTAGATCGAATGGCTCTCGCGCTAATTTGTCAATAAACCGCGAAGCTTAAATAATTATATTATTATAAAATTGATGATGATGATGATGATGATGATGATGATGATGATGATGATGATGATGATGATGATAAAAACATGTAGAGTTAAAAAGGGAAAATACATCAATTAAATTTGTTTTACTTACCACTAAACATGGTTGATTAACACGTTATTCAATTTCAAAAATTGAAATTTTTTTTATGCAAAATACAGTCGGGATATTTAGTTGCCAATGGCAATTTGGATTGGAAGTTTTGAAAAAATGTATTTCCAACATTTACAAAGGAGACATCCAAAATATCTTATGAACATATATTAACCAATCGCAACTAGAATCTAAAGTCACACCTTGATTAAAACTTTAAAAATGTATTGAAGAACAAATTCGGATAATCTATTTAAAACTGATCATTCTAGGTCAGTTAGAGGGGTATTGATGTAAAATGATTTTAATATATAACGATCTTTACAATTATAATATAATATAATTTGTAAAAAGTGTGCAATACTGTATCAAATTTACGTTTTTTCGTAAAAATCAATTAGAAAACGGTTTAAAATAATAAAAGAATTATATTGGTTAAAGCTAAAACTTAATTTTACATTTCTTTGAAAACAGGTTGTTTTTTTTTTTGTACAGGTTGAGAGTGGTATGCATTTTGAACAGGTTAATAGAGGTATGTACTCTGTACAGGTGAAGACTAGCAAGTACTCTGCACAGGTTAAGATTGGTATGTACTCTGTACAGGTAAGTGTGGTATGTACTCTGTACAGGTTAAGTTTGGTATGTACACTGTACAGGTTAAGAGTGTTATGTACTCTGTACATAATGAGAGTGGCATGTATTGTGTACAGGTTGAGAGTGGTATGTACTCTGTACAGGTAAAGTGTGGTATGTACTCTGTACAGGTTAGTGTGGTATGTACTCTGTACAGGTTAAGAGTGTTATGTATTGTGTACATGATGAGAGTGGCATGTACTCTGTACAGGTTAAGTGTGGTATGTATTCTGTACAGGTTAAGAGTGGTATGTATTGTGTACAGTTTAAGAGTTCTATGTACTCTGTACAGGTTAAGAGTGGTATGTACTGTGTACAGGTTAAGAGTTGTATGTACTCTGTACAGGTAAAGAGTGGTATATACTCTGTACAGGTTAACAGTGGTTTTTTCCTCTGTACAGGTTATTAGTAGTATGTACTCTGTACAGGGTAAGAGTTCTATGTACTCTGTACAGGTTAAGAGTTATATGTACTCTGTACAGGTTAGGAGTAGTTGTACTATGTACAGGTTAAGATTGGTATGTACTCTGTACAGGTTAAGATTGGGATGTACTCTGTACAGGTTAAGTATGGTATGCACTGTCTACAGGTTTAGAGAGGTGTATTCTCTGTACATGTTAAGAGTGGCATATACACTCTACATGTTAAGAGTGGTATGTACTATTATTATTATAATTATTTTTATGATAATAATAATAATTAGCAATAGTAGTAGTCTTACAAATATATTATTAATAATAATAATAATAATAATAATAATAATAATAATAAAATGAGTATAATTATAACAATTATATTATTATAAAATTGATGACGATGATGATGATGATGATGATGATGATGATGATGATAATAAAACAAGTAGAGTTAAAAGAGCAAATACATCAATTAAATTTATTTTACTTACCACTAAACATGGTTTATTAACACGTTATTCAATTTCAAAAATTGAATTTTTTTATGCAAAATACAGTCGGGATATTTAGTTGCCAATGGCAATTTGGATTGGAAGTATTGAAAAAATGTATTTCCAACATTTACAAAGGAGACATCCAAAATATCTTATGATCATCTATTAACCAGTCACAACTAGAATCTAAAGTCACACCTTGATTAAAATTTTAAAAATGTATTGAAGAACGAATTCGGAGAATCTGTTTAAAACTTATCATTCTAGGTCAGTTAGCGGGGTATTGATGTAGAATGATTTAAATATATAACGATCTTTACAATTATAATATAATAATTTAATTTTAATTTGTTTATACAACAAAACACAATACAAAACAATGGAGATCACGTGACTATTTTTTTTTCTTTATACCTCAATAATAAAAATTATCTAGGTAAGCTCCGCCCACATGACACGTAGACTGACGTAAACTGATTGTTGAGCAGCTGCTGATCACGCGTCATCTTAACGCTGATTGGCTAGTTATAAAAACTGTAACAATCAGGTCATATTTATCCGCCTCATGGCGAATGTTGCTTTAATAAAATTGATTTCAATGTTTCGGGGTTTTTTTTGTCTTTTTAAAAAAAAAAAAAAATTAATGTGTATAGGATGTCTTAATTAAATTATAAGGAATAACTGTGATAATTTTTTATTTTATTGGTGTATAAAAGAAAAAACGATTTGCACACTTTTGAATAATGCGCTACGCGCATTATCCAGTGTGCAAATCGTTTTTTCTTTTATACACCAATAAAATAAAAAATTATCACAGTTAATCCTTAAATATAATTTGTATAAAAGTGTGCAATACTGTATCAAATTTATGTTTCTTCGTTAAAATGAATTAGAAAACGGTTAAAAATAATAAAAGAATTACAATGGTTAAAGCTAAAACTTAATTTTACATTTCTTTGAAAGAAGGTTTTTTTTTTGAACAGTTTAAGAGTGGTATGTATTTTACAGGTTAAAAGAGGTATGTACTCTGTACAGGTGAAGAGTAGAATGTACTCTGTATAGGTAAAGAGTTCTATGTACTCTGTACAAGTTAAGAGTTGTATGTACTCTGTAGAGGTTAGGAGTAGTATGTACTCTGTACAGGTTAAGGGTAGCAAGTACTCTGTACAGGTTAAGTGTGGTATGTACTCAGTACAGGTTAAGATTGGGATGTACTTTATACAGGTTAAGTGTGGTATGTACTCTGTACAGGTTAGGAGTGTTATAAACTCTGTACATGATGAGAGTGGCATATACTCTGTACAGATTAAGAGTGGTATGTATTGTGTACAGGTTAAGAGTTCTATGTACTGTGTACAGGTTAAGAATGGTATGTACTGCGTACAGGTTAAGAGTGACGTGTACTCTGTACAGGTAAAGAGTGGTATGTACTCTGTACAGGTTAAGAGTGACGTGTACTGTGTACAGGTTTAGAGTGGTATGTACTGTGTACAGGTTAAGAGTGACGTGTACTCTTTACAGATAAAGAGTGGTATGTACTCTGTACAGGTTTACAGTGGTGTGTACTCTGTACAGGTTAGGAGCAGTATGTACTCTGTACAGGGTGAGAGTTCTATGTACTCTGTACAGGTTAAGAGTTGTATGTACTCTGTACAGGTTAAGAGTAGTGTGTACTTGTACAGGTTAAGATTGGTATGTACTCTGTACAGGTTAAGTGTGGTATGTACTCAGTACAGGTTAAGATTGGGATGTACTCTGTACAGGTTAAGTGTGGTATGCACTCTCTACCGGTTTAGAGAGGTGTGTGTTCTGTACATGTTAAGAGTGGTATATACACTCTACAGGTTAAGAGTGGTATGTACTATTATTATTATAATTATTTTTATAACAATAATAATAAATAGTAGTAGTAGTAGTCGTACAAATATATTAATAATAATAATAATAATAATAATAATAATAATAATAATAAAATGAGTGTAATTATAATAATTATATTATTATAAAATTGATGATGATGATGATGATGATGATTAAACATGTAGAGTTAAAAGAGCAAGTACATCATTTAAATTTATTTTACTTACCACTAAACATGGTTGATTAACACGTTATTCAATTTCAAAAATTGAAATTTTTTTTATGCAAAATACAGTCGGGATATTTTAGTTGCCAATGGCAATTTGGATTGGAAATATTGAAAAAATGTATTTCCAACATTTACAAAGGAGACATCCAAAATATCTTATGATCATCTATTAACCAGTCACAACTAGAATCTAAAGTCACACCTTGATTAGAATTTTAAAAATGTATTAAAGAACGAATTCGGAGAATCTATTTAAAACTTATCATTCTAGGTCAGTTAGCGGGGTATTGATGTAAAATGATTTAAATATATAACGATCTTTACAATTATAATATAATATAATTTGTATAAAAGTGTGCAATACTGTATCAAATTTATGTTTTTTCGTTAAAATGAATTAGAAAACGGTTTAAAATAATAAAAGAATTACATTGGTTAAAGCTAAAACTTAATTTTACATTTCTTTGAAAGAAGGTTTTTTTTTTGAACAGGTTAAGAGTGGTATGTATTTTACAGGTTAATAGAGGTATGTACTCTGTATAGGTGAAGAGTAGAAACTACTCTGTACAGGTTAAGAGTTGTATGTACTCTGTAGAGGTTAGGAGTAGTATGTACTCTGTAAAGGTTAAGAGTAGCAAGTACTCTGTACAGGTTAAGTGTGGTATGTACTCTGTACAGGTTAAGAATGGTATGTATTGTGTACAGGTTAAGAGTTCTATGTACTGTGTACAGGTTAAGAGTGGTATGTACTGTGTACAGGTTAAGAGTGACGTGTACTCTGTACAGGTAAAGAGTGGTATGTACTCTGTACAGGTTAAGAGTGACGTGTACTCTGTACAGATAAAGAGTGGTATGTACTCTGTACAGGTTTACAGTGGTGTGTACTCTGTACAGGTTAGGAGTAGTATATACTCAGTACAGGATAAGAGTGCTATGTACTCTGTACAGGTTAAGAGTTGTATGTACTCTGTACAGGTTAAGAGTGGTATGTACTGTGTACAGGTTAAGAGCTGTATGTACTCTGTACAGGTAAAGACTGGTATGTACTCGGTACAGGTTAACAGTGGTATGTACTCTTTATAGGTTAGGAGTAGTATGTACTGTGTACAGGGTAAGAGTTCTATGTACTGTGTACAGGTTAATAGTTGTATGTACTATTATTATTATAATTATTTTATGATAATAATAATAATAATTAGTAGTAGTAGTCTTACAAATATATTAATAATATTAATAATAATAATAATAATAATAAATGAGTATAATTATAACAATTATATTATTATAAAACTGATGATGATGGTGATGATGATGATGATGATGATGATGATGATGATGATGATGATGATAAAACATGTAAAGTTAAAAGAGCAAATACATCAATTAAATTTATTTTACTTACCACTAAACATGGTTTATTAACACGTTATTCAATTTCAAAAATTGAATTTTTTTATGCAAAATACAGTCGGGATATTTAGTTGCCAATGGCAATTTGGATTGGAAGTATTGAAAAAATGTATTTCCAACATTTACAAAGGAGACATCCAAAATATCTTATAATCATATATTAACCAGTCACAACTAGAATCTAAAGTCACACCTTGATTAGAATTTTAAAAATGTATCAAAGAACGAATTCGGAGAATCCATTTAAAACTTATCATTCTAGGTCAGTTAGCGGGGTATTGATGTAAAATGATTTAAATATATAACGATCTTTACAATTATAATATAATATAATTTGTATAAAAGTGTGCAATACTGTATCAAATTTATGTTTTTTTCGTTAAAATGAATTAGAAAACGGTTTAAAATAATAAAAGAATTACATTGGTTAAAGCTAAAACTTAATTTTACATTTCTTTGAAAGAAGGTTTTTTTTTTGAACAGGTTAAGAGTGGTATGTATTTTACAGGTTAATAGAGGTATGTACTCTGTATAGGTGAAGAGTAGAAACTACTCTGTACAGGTTAAGAGTTGTATGTACTCTGTAGAGGTTAAGAGTAGTATGTACTCTGTAAAGGTTAAGAGTAGCAAGTACTCTGTACAGGTTAAGTGTGGTATGTACTCAGTACAGGTTAAGATTGGTATGTATTGTGTACAGGTTAAGAGTTCTATGTACTGTGTACAGGTTAAGAGTGGTATGTACTGTGTACAGGTTAAGAGTGACGTGTACTCTGTACAGGTAAAGAGTGGTATGTACTCTGTACAGGTTAAGAGTGACGTGTACTCTGTACAGATAAAGAGTGGTATGTACTCTGTACAGGTTTACAGTGGTGTGTACTCTGTACAGGTTAGGAGTAGTATATACTCAGTACAGGATAAGAGTGCTATGTACTCTGTACAGGTTAAGAGTTGTATGTACTCTGTACAGGTTAAGAGTGGTATGTACTGTGTACAGGTTAAGAGCTGTATGTACTCTGTACAGGTAAAGACTGGTATGTACTCGGTACAGGTTAACAGTGGTATGTACTCTTTATAGGTTAGGAGTAGTATGTACTGTGTACAGGGTAAGAGTTCTATGTACTGTGTACAGGTTAATAGTTGTATGTACTATTATTATTATAATTATTTTTATGATAATAATAATAATAATTAGTAGTAGTAGTCTTACAAATATATTAATAATATTAATAATAATAATAATAATAATAAATGAGTATAATTATAACAATTATATTATTATAAAACTGATGATGATGGTGATGATGATGATGATGATGATGATGATGATGATGATGATGATGATAAAACATGTAAAGTTAAAAGAGCAAATACATCAATTAAATTTATTTTACTTACCACTAAACATGGTTTATTAACACGTTATTCAATTTCAAAAATTGAATTTTTTTATGCAAAATACAGTCGGGATATTTAGTTGCCAATGGCAATTTGGATTGGAAGTATTGAAAAAATGTATTTCCAACATTTACAAAGGAGACATCCAAAATATCTTATAATCATATATTAACCAGTCACAACTAGAATCTAAAGTCACACCTTGATTAGAATTTTAAAAATGTATCAAAGAACGAATTCGGAGAATCCATTTAAAACTTATCATTCTAGGTCAGTTAGCGGGGTATTGATGTAAAATGATTTAAATATATAACGATCTTTACAATTATAATATAATATAATTTGTATAAAAGTGTGCAATACTGTATCAAATTTATGTTTTTTCGTTAAAATGAATTAGAAAACGGTTTAAAATAATAAAAGAATTACATTGGTTAAAGCTAAAACTTAATTTTACATTTCTTTGAAAGAAGGTTTTTTTTTTTGAACAGGTTAAGAGTGGTATGTATTTTACAGGTTAATAAAGGTATGTACTCTGTATAGGTGAAGAGTAGAAACTACTCTGTACAGGTTAAGAGTTGTATGTACTCTGTAGAGGTTAGGAGTAGTATGTACTCTGTAAAGGTTAAGAGTAGCAAGTACTCTGTACAGGTTAAGTGTGGTATGTACTCAGTACAGGTTAAGATTGGTATGTATTGTGTACAGGTTAAGAGTTCTATGTACTGTGTACAGGTTAAGAGTGGTATGTACTGTGTACAGGTTAAGAGTGACGTGTACTCTGTACAGGTAAAGAGTGGTATGTACTCTGTACAGGTTAAGAGTGACGTGTACTCTGTACAGATAAAGAGTGGTATGTACTCTGTACAGGTTTACAGTGGTGTGTACTCTGTACAGGTTAGGAGTAGTATATACTCAGTACAGGATAAGAGTGCTATGTACTCTGTACAGGTTAAGAGTTGTATGTACTCTGTACAGGTTAAGAGTGGTATGTACTGTGTACAGGTTAAGAGTTGTATGTACTCTGTACAGGTAAAGACTGGTATGTACTCGGTACAGGTTAACAGTGGTATGTACTCTTTATAGGTTAGGAGTAGTATGTACTGTGTACAGGGTAAGAGTTCTATGTACTGTGTACAGGTTAATAGTTGTATGTACTATTATTATTATAATTATTTTTATGATAATAATAATAATTAGTAGTAGTAGTAGTCTTACAAATATATTAATAATAATAATAATAATAATAATAATAATAATAATAAATGAGTATAATTATAACAATTATATTATTATAAAACTGATGATGATGGTGATGATGATGATGATGATGATGATGATGATGATGATGATGATAAAACATGTAAAGTTAAAAGAGCAAATACATCAATTAAATTTATTTTACTTACCACTAAACATGGTTTATTAACACGTTATTCAATTTCAAAAATTGAATTTTTTTATGCAAAATACAGTCGGGATATTTAGTTGCCAATGGCGATTTGGATTGGAAGTATTGAAAAAATGTATTTCCAACATTTACAAAGGAGACATCCAAAATATCTTATGATCATATATTAACCAGTCACAACTAGAATCTAAAGTCACACCTTGATTAAAATTTTAAAAATGTATTAAAGATAAATTCGGAGAATCTTTTTAAAACTTATCATTCTAGGTAAGTTAGCGGGGTATTGATGTAAAATGATTTTAATATATAACGATCTTTAAAATTATAATGTAATATAATTTGTATAAAAGTGTGCAATACTGTATCAAATTTATGTTTTTTCGTTAAAATGAATTAGAAAACGGTTTAAAATAATAAAATAATTACATTGGTTAAAGCTAAAACTTAATTTTACATTTCTTTGAAAGAAGGTTGTTTTTTGAACAGGTTAAGAGTGGTATGTATTTTACAGGTTAATAGAGGTATGTACTCTGTACAGGTGAAGAGTAGCAAGTCCACTGTATAGGTTAAGAGTTCTATGTACTCTGTACAGGTTAAGAGTTGTATGTACTCTGTAGAGGTTAGGAGTAGTATGTACTCTGTACAGGTTAAGAGTAGCAAGTACTCTGTACAGGTTAAGTGTGGTATGTACTCAGTACAGGTTAAGATTGGGATGTACTTTGTACATGTTAAGTGTGGTATGTACTCTGTACAGGTTAGGAGTGTTATAAACACTGTACATGATGAGAGTGGCATATACTCTGTACAGGTTAAGAGTGGTATGTATTGTGTACAGGTTAAGAGTTCTATGTACTGTGTACAGGTTAAGAGTGGTATGTACTGTGTACAGGTTAAGAGTGACGTGTACTCTGTACAGGTAAAGAGTGGTATGTACTCTGTACAGGTTAAGAGTGACGTGTACTCTGTACAGATAAAGAGTGGTATGTACTCTGTACAGGTAAAGACTGGTATGTACTCTACACAGGTTAGGAGTAGTATGTACTGTGTACAGGGTAAGAGTTCTATGTACTCTGTACGGGTTAAGTGTGGTATGTACTCTGTACAGGTTAAGAGTGGTATGTTTTGTGTACAGGTTAAGAGTTCTATGTACTCTGTACAGGTTAAGAGTGTTATGTATTGTGTACTGGTAAGAGCTCTATGTACTCTGTACAGGTTAAGAGTGTTTTGTATTGTGTACAGGTTAAGAGCTCTATGTACTCTGTACAGGTTAAGTTTGGTATGTACTCTGTACAGGTTAAGAGTGGTATGTATTGTGTACAGGTTAAGAGTGTTATGTACTCTGTACATGATGAGAGTGGCATTAACTGTGTACAGGTTGAGAGTGGTATGTACTCTGTACAGGTTAAGTGTGGTATGTACTCTGTACAGGTTAAGAGTGGTATGTATTGTGTACAGGTTAAGAGTTCTATGTAATGTGTACAGGTTAAGAGTGGTATGTACTGTGTACAGGTTAAGAGTGACGTGTACTCTGTACAGGTAAAGAGTGGTATGTACTCTGTACAGGTTAAGAGTGACGTGTACTCTGTACAGATAAAGAGTGGTATGTACTCTGTACAGGTTTACAGTGGTGTGTACTCTGTACAGGTTAGGAGTAGTATGTTCTCTGTACAGGATAAGAGTTCTATGTACTCTGTACAGGTTAAGAGTTGTATGTACTCTGTACAGGTTAAGAGTGGTATGTACTGTGTACAGGTTAAGAGTTGTATGTACTCTGTACAGGTAAAGACTGGTATGTACTCGGTACAGGTTAACAGTGGTATGTACTCTTTATAGGTTAGGAGTAGTATGTACTGTGTACAGGGTAAGAGTTCTATGTACTGTGTACAGGTTAATAGTTGTATGTACTATTATTATTATAATTATTTTTATGATAATAATAATAATTAGTAGTAGTAGTAGTCTTACAAATATATTAATAATAATAATAATAATAATAATAATAATAATAAATGAGTATAATTATAACAATTATATTATTATAAAACTGATGATGATGGTGATGATGATGATGATGATGATGATGATGATGATGATGATGATAAAACATGTAAAGTTAAAAGAGCAAATACATCAATTAAATTTATTTTACTTACCACTAAACATGGTTTATTAACACGTTATTCAATTTCAAAAATTGAATTTTTTTATGCAAAATACAGTCGGGATATTTAGTTGCCAATGGCGATTTGGATTGGAAGTATTGAAAAAATGTATTTCCAACATTTACAAAGGAGACATCCAAAATATCTTATGATCATATATTAACCAGTCACAACTAGAATCTAAAGTCACACCTTGATTAAAATTTTAAAAATGTATTAAAGAACGAATTCGGAGAATCTTTTTAAAACTTATCATTCTAGGTAAGTTAGCGGGGTATTGATGTAAAATGATTTTAATATATAACGATCTTTAAAATTATAATGTAATATAATTTGTATAAAAGTGTGCAATACTGTATCAAATTTATGTTTTTTCGTTAAAATGAATTAGAAAACGGTTTAAAATAATAAAATAATTACATTGGTTAAAGCTAAAACTTAATTTTACATTTCTTTGAAAGAAGGTTGTTTTTTGAACAGGTTAAGAGTGGTATGTATTTTACAGGTTAATAGAGGTATGTACTCTGTACAGGTGAATAGTAGCAAGTCCACTGTATAGGTTAAGAGTTCTATGTACTCTGTACAGGTTAAGAGTTGTATGTACTCTGTAGAGATTAGGAGTAGTATGTACTCTGTACAGGTTAAGAGTAGCAAGTACTCTGTACAGGTTAAGTGTGGTATGTACTCAGTACAGGTTAAGATTGGGATGTACTTTGTACATGTTAAGTGTGGTATGTACTCTGTACAGGTTAGGAGTGTTATAAACACTGTACATGATGAGAGTGGCATATACTCTGTACAGGTTAAGAGTGGTATGTATTGTGTACAGGTTAAGAGTTCTATGTACTGTGTACAGGTTTAGAGTGGTATGTACTGTGTACAGGTTAAGAGTGACGTGTACTCTGTACAGGTAAAGAGTGGTATGTACTCTGTACAGGTTAAGAGTGACGTGTACTCTGTACAGATAAAGAGTGGTATGTACTCTGTACAGGTAAAGACTGGTATGTACTCTACACAGGTTAGGAGTAGTATGTACTGTGTACAGGGTAAGAGTTCTATGTACTCTGTACGGGTTAAGTGTGGTATGTACTCTGTACAGGTTAAGAGTGGTATGTTTTGTGTACAGGTTAAGAGTTCTATGTACTCTGTACAGGTTAAGAGTGTTATGTATTGTGTACTGGTAAGAGCTCTATGTACTCTGTACAGGTTAAGAGTGTTTTGTATTGTGTACAGGTTAAGAGCTCTATGTACTCTGTACAGGTTAAGTTTGGTATGTACTCTGTACAGGTTAAGAGTGGTATGTATTGTGTACAGGTTAAGAGTGTTATGTACTCTGTACATGATGAGAGTGGCATTAACTGTGTACAGGTTGAGAGTGGTATGTACTCTGTACAGGTTAAGTGTGGTATGTACTCTGTACAGGTTAAGAGTGGTATGTTTTGTGTACAGGTTAAGAGTTCTATGTAATGTGTACAGGTTAAGAGTGGTATGTACTGTGTACAGGTTAAGAGTGACGTGTACTCTGTACAGGTAAAGAGTGGTATGTACTCTGTACAGGTTAAGAGTGACGTGTACTCTGTACAGATAAAGAGTGGTATGTACTCTGTACAGGTTTACAGTGGTGTGTACTCTGTACAGGTTAGGAGTAGTATGTTCTCTGTACAGGATAAGAGTTCTATGTACTCTGTACAGGTTAAGAGTTGTATGTACTCTGTACAGGTTAAGAGTGGTATGTACTGTGTACAGGTTAAGAGTTGTATGTACTCTGTACAGGTAAAGACTGGTATGTACTCGGTACAGGTTAACAGTGGTATGTACTCTTTATAGGTTAGGAGTAGTATGTACTGTGTACAGGGTAAGAGTTCTATGTACTGTGTACAGGTTAATAGTTGTATGTACTATTATTATTATAATTATTTTTATGATAATAATAATAATTAGTAGTAGTAGTAGTCTTACAAATATATTATTAATAATAATAATAATAATAATAATAATAAATGAGTATAATTATAACAATTATATTATTATAAAACTGATGATGATGGTGATGATGATGATGATGATGATGATGATAAAACATGTAAAGTTAAAAGAGCAAATACATCAATTAAATTTATTTTACTTACCACTAAACATGGTTTATTAACACGTTATTCAATTTCAAAAATTGAATTTTTTTATGCAAAATACAGTCGGGATATCTAGTTGCCAATGGCAATTTGGATTGGAAGTATTGAAAAAATGTATTTCCAACATTTACAAAGGAGACATCCAAAATATCTTATAATCATATATTAACCAGTCACAACTAGAATCTAAAGTCACACCTTGATTAGAATTTTAAAAATGTATTAAAGAACGAATTCGGAGAATCTATTTAAAACTTATCATTCTAGGTCAGTTAGCGGGGTATTGATGTAAAATGATTTAAATATATAACGATCTTTACAATTATAATATAATATAATTTGTATAAAAGTGTGCAATACTGTATCAAATTTATGTTTTTTCGTTAAAATGAATTAGAAAACGGTTTAAAATAATAAAAGAATTACATTGGTTAAAGCTAAAACTTAATTTTACATTTCTTTGAAAGAAGGTTTTTTTTTTGAACAGGTTAAGAGTGGTATGTATTTTACAGGTTAATAGAGGTATGTACTCTGTATAGGTGAAGAGTAAAAACTACTCTGTACAGGTTAAGAGTTGTATGTACTCTGTAGAGGTTAGGAGTAGTATGTACTCTGTAAAGGTTAAGAGTAGCAAGTACTCTGTACAGGTTAAGTGTGGTATGTACTCAGTACAGGTTAAGATTGGTATGTATTGTGTACAGGTTAAGAGTTCTATGTACTGTGTACAGGTTAAGAGTGGTATGTACTGTGTACAGGTTAAGAGTGACGTGTACTCTGTACAGGTAAAGAGTGGTATGTACTCTGTACAGGTTAAGAGTGACGTGTACTCTGTACAGATAAAGAGTGGTATGTACTCTGTACAGGTTTACAGTGGTGTGTACTCTGTACAGGTTAGGAGTAGTATTACTCTGTACAGGATAAGAGTTCTATGTACTCTGTACAGGTTAAGAGTTGTATGTACTCTTTACAGGTAAAGACTGGTATGTACTCGGTACAGGTTAACAGTGGTATGTACTCTTTATAGGTTAGGAGTAGTATGTACTGTGTACAGGGTAAGAGTTCTATGTACTGTGTACAGGTTAATAGTTGTATGTACTATTATTATTATAATTATTTTTATGATAATAATAATAATTAGTAGTAGTAGTCGTCTTACAAATATATTATTAATAATAATAATAATAATAATAATAATAATAATAATAATAATAATAATAATAATAATAATAATAAATGAGTATAATTATAACAATTATATTATTATAAAACTGATGATGATGGTGATGATGATGATGATGATGATGATGATGATGATGATGATGATGATGATAAAACATGTAAAGTTAAAAGAGCAAATACATCAATTAAATTTATTTTACTTACCACTAAACATGGTTTATTAACACGTTGTTCAATTTCAAAAATTGAATTTTTTTATGCAAAATACAGTCGGGATATTTAGTTGCCAATGGCAATTTGGATTGGAAGTATTGAAAAAATGTATTTCCAACATTTACAAAGGAGACATCCAAAATATCTTATGATCATATATTAACCAGTCACAACTAGAATCTTAAGTCACACCTTGATTAAAATTTTAAAAATGTATTAAAGAACGAATTCGGAGAATCTGTTTAAAACTTATCATTCTAGGTAAGTTAGCGGGGTATTGATGTAAAATGATTTTAATATATAAAGATCTTTAAAATTATAATATAATATAATTTGTATAAAAGTGTGCAATACTGTATCAAATTTATGTTTTTTTCGTTAAAATGAATTAGAAAACGGTTGAAAATAATAAAATAATTACATTGGTTAAAGCTAAAACTTAATTTTACATTTCTTTGAAAGAAGGTTGTTTTTTCAACAGGTTAAGAGTGGTATGTATTTTACAGGTTAATAGAGGTATGTACTCTGTACAGGTGAAGAGTAGCAAGTACTCTGTAAAGGTTAAGAGTTCTATGTACTCTGTACAGGTTAGGAGTTGTATGTACTCTGTAGAGGTTAGGAGTAGTATGTACTCTGTACAGGTTAAGAGTAGCAAGTACTCTGTACAGGTAAAGTGTGGTATGTACTCAGTACAGGTTAAGATTGGGATGAACTTTGTACAGGTTAAGTGTGGTATGTACTCTGTACAGGTTAGGAGTGTTATAAACACTGTACATGATGAGAGTGGCATATACTCTGTACAGGTTAAGAGTGGTATGTATTGTGTACAGGTTAAGAGTTCTATGTACTGTGTACAGGTTTAGAGTGGTATGTACTGTGTACAGGTTAAGAGTGACGTGTACTCTGTACAGGTAAAGAGTGGTATGTACTCTGTACAGGTTAAGAGTGACGTGTACTCTGTACAGATAAAGAGTGGTATGTACTCTGTACAGGTAAAGACTGGTATGTACTCTACACAGGTTAGGAGTAGTATGTACTGTGTACAGGGTAAGAGTTCTATGTACTCTGTACGGGTTAAGTGTGGTATGTACTCTGTACAGGTTAAGAGTGGTATGTTTTGTGTACAGGTTAAGAGTTCTATGTACTCTGTACAGGTTAAGAGTGTTATGTATTGTGTACTGGTAAGAGCTCTATGTACTCTGTACAGGTTAAGAGTGTTATGTATTGTGTACAGGTTAAGAGCTCTATGTACTCTGTACCAGTTAAGTTTGGTATGTACTCTGTACAGGTTAAGAGTGGTATGTATTGTGTACAGGTTAAGAGTGTTATGTACTCTGTACATGATGAGAGTGGCATGTACTGTGTACAGGTTGAGAGTGGTATGTACTCTGTACAGGTTAAGTGTGGTATGTACTCTGTACAGGTTAAGAGTGGTATGTATTGTGTACAGGTTAAGAGTTCTATGTACTGTGTACAGGTTAAGAGTGGTATGTACTGTGTACAGGTTAAGAGTGACGTGTACTCTGTACAGGTAAAGAGTGGTATGTACTCTGTACAGGTTAAGAGTGACGTGTACTCTGTACAGATAAAGAGTGGTATGTACTCTGTACAGGTTTACAGTGGTGTGTACTCTGTACAGGTTAGGAGTAGTATGTACTCTGTACAGGATAAGAGTTCTATGTACTCTGTACAGGTTAAGAGTTGTATGTACTCTGTACAGGTTAAGAGTGGTATGTACTGTGTACAGGTTAAGAGTTGTATGTACTCTGTACAGGTAAAGACTGGTATGTACTCGGTACAGGTTAACATGGTATGTACTCTTTATAGGTTAGGAGTAGTATGTACTGTGTACAGGGTAAGAGTTCTATGTACTGTGTACAGGTTAATAGTTGTATGTGCTATTATTATTATAATTATTTTTATGATAATAATAATAATTAGTAGTAGTAGTAGTCTTACAAATATATTAATAATAATAATAATAATAATAATAAATGAGTATAATTATAACAATTATATTATTATAAAACTGATGATGATGGTGATGATGATGATGATGATGATGATGATGATGATGATGATAAAACATGTAAAGTTAAAAGAGCAAATACATCAATTAAATTTATTTTACTTACCACTAAACATGGTTTATTAACACGTTATTCAATTTCAAAAATTGAATTTTTTTATGCAAAATACGGTCGGGATATTTAGTTGCCAATGGCAATTTGGATTGGAAGTATTGAAAAAATGTATTTCCAACATTTACAAAGGAGACATCCAAAATATCTTATGATCATTTAACAATTGAACTGTTTTAAAATGGTATTCATTGTCAGTATGAAGGCAACAACTTTGCAAGCAAACGGAATAACGCGCGTTAGCGCGTTATGACAAGTTTGCTTGCAAAGTTGTTGCCTTCATACTGACAATGAATACCATTTTAAAACAGTTCAATTGTTATATTTTCGTTAAATATTTTTAAAAAAAATTATTCATTGATTACAAGACTGAAAAATTCCCTTCTATGACACTTGCACATCGGTAGGAGTCCAGTAGACGCAACAGCCACGAAGAACACGCACGTGCACGTGCGTTTTGGAGCAAGAACGTGATTTTGGACTGAAATATAGTGCACAAATAACAACACATTTATTTTGCTGATATTAAAATTATTATTATTTCATAACTTATACTCTCATGAATACATTATGCTTTTGAAAAATAACAACAACAATAATAATAAATACCATCAATATACCCGAAAATAATATTATAGTTCAAATTAAAACCCCCGTGGTTACCCCACAGCAAAAGAATGTGCGGATCAATAACCGTTGTGTGTAATCCGTCTACCGGTACACATGAGTAGCGCCATTTTCAATTTTGGAAGTTAAACGTGCAAGAACTGAAGTGAGAATTTGCAAAGAAGTTCGGTGTAAAAGTGTTATTTGCACTGAAAGATTGCTAATTATATGTTGGAACTTCAATTTGTGCATCTGAAACGGAAGAAACTGTAGCAGCGGGGTGATTTTCAATGGTCAAGCATGTGGGTTTCGAATCTCCGCCGGGATGTGTGAGCGTAGACAAGGATTCACTGAGAGATTTTTTCTGGAATGTCGACATTGTTCGGTTGTATGATCTCAATGAAGATTCATTTTTGTGGCTAACATAAACATTATGTGCCGAGCTTCATAACCAGTATCGTTCAAATGTTGGATAGCAGTGGCTCTTAAGCAGTGAGGAGTATAATTATTGTCTACGCCTGATGCGGTGCAAATATCTCTCAAAAAATTATAAAATGATTTTTTAGCAAGGGGTTTTGTAGTAAACCATGTATCATAGTGTTGAGGAGTTGCTAATGCGTCCTTATTGTAATGATTGAAAAGAGATGTAGCCGATTTGTCAGTTTTTGCGATCAACATACGAAGCATGCGAACCGGACAATTTTCACTGGATGTGGCATACATACGTTTCTGGGATGTATCTTGGATGGGTGCCAAACCCCCCTGGTGATTTTTCTGCTGTGTATCATGTTTAATTGTGACATATTCTCCGGAATCATCACTGTGGAATTCAAAAGAATCTAATTTCAATTGATGGTGAAATTCATTCCCGCGAGACACAAAATTAATTGACAAATTGTACCAGACACATTGTCTCAAAATAATAGGGGATGTAGCGGCTTTACCAAGGTAGGAAGAAATTTTTATTAGTTCAGATTTTTCAAGAATTTTTTTGTGGTTTGTTGGTTTAGATAGTCCGGTTCTTGTTCGTTCTTTTAAAAGGCCATCTAAAATACCATTTGACTTTTTGAACTGTTTGTCTCTCACAATGTCAATATTACGATGAATATCGGCCATGTGTCTATTTATAGCGGCTCGTAAATTAATCATGGTGTTTCTGTGATATACTCCCGAGTCTTCCGACTTTGAAGACGAAGGATTTGGCCTCACTTCACAATAAAATTGCGACAGAGTTTCATCGAGCTCCTCGGCTGAAATTTTGATCATGTCAATAGTATTTCCGGTCTTTTCCTTATTCCAATCTATAAAAAAAAAAAAACAAACAAACAAAAAAACAAAAAACAAACATTTTGGGTTGTATATCTCGGATTAATTACTTCTCTAAAATCCATGGTTTTTTTTTTTCATTGTAATTATCATTATTTCAACATCCAATTGTCTGCATTTTTCTTTAGCTCTTGATTTTTTTTTTTTCATCTCGGATCGAATGATTGAAAACATCGTCATCATGGTCATTGTGTATAAATTCAAACTAATAATAATAATAATAATTTGGTTTAATTTGGTTAATTTCTGCAAACATTTGTGGCTCTTTTTAACTCATTATGTATCAAAATATCAAATACATTTATCCTCGTTTTTTATTTTTTTTACCTTGAAAAATTTTCATTCCCCATAAAGTGTTTTTCTTAGTGGTAGGGGCCTGTCTGGCTTCAAATAGCCTTTCCTGTTCCTGTTTTGACACAGTTTTAAATCTTTTCTGAACAGGTTCAGATGTAGATACTGTTGCTGGCAGTTCAGGTGGTGGTATGTCCAGTGCTGGTTGTTTCAAACATTCGTCCAGTTTTTGTGTGTCACACTCAATGGAACTTATTTGTATGCTGTCTAATCCATCATAATTAATTGTTGACAAAAATTCATCATCACTGGAATTCATCTCCCAAAGGTCTGGAGGATAAAGAGTGAAATTGCCAAAATCGACGTGATTTCTGTCTTCCATTCTGATAAATTTGAAGCAGACGGCAATTTATAAAAGAAACAGATCAACGGGATTTTTTTTTTTTCAAAAAAAAACTATAATTTACTTTTTTGTGTTTTTAATCATTAAAATTTTATTTGAATTATTACATTGATTTAATTTTTAACAATTCATCATGCTTGTAATATCTCGTAAATGTGTTTTTTAGTCTCCTCTCGAATGTAAACAAATGTGACGTAACAGTCATGTTTGTTTACCTACGATAATGTAGTTCCGGATTGTGTATTGCATTATATATGTATTCATACACAGAGTGACAAAATTTTTGGCATTCATTGTCAGTAATAATTACAACGGCTCTCAAGCTTGCAGCTATGGGAATTTCACAAGGCAAATGAAAATATATATTAACCAGTCACAACTAGAATCTAAAGTCACACCTTGATTAAAATTTTAAAAATGTATTAAAGAACGAATTCGGAGAATCTGTTTTAAAACTTATCATTCTAGGTAAGTTAGCGGGGTATTGATGTAAAATGATTTAAATATATAACGATCTTTAAAATTATAATATAATATAATTTGTATAAAAGTGTGCAATACTGTATCAAATTTATGTTTTTTCGTTAAAATGAATTAGAAAACGGTTTAAAATAATAAAAGAATTACATCGGTTAAAGCTAAAACTTAATTTTACATTTCTTTGAAAGAAGGTTGTTTTTTAACAGGTTAAGAGTGGTATGTATTTTATAGGTTAATAGAGGTATGTACTCTGTACAGGTGAAGAGTAGCAAGTACTCTGTATAGGTTAAGAGTTCTATGTATTCTGTACAGGTTAAGAGTTGTATGTACTCTGTAGGAGTAGTATGTACTCTGTACAGGTTAAGAGTAGCAAGTACTCTGTACAGGTTAAGTGTGGTATGTACTCAGTACAGGTTAAGATTGGGATTTACTTTGTACAGGTTAAGTGTGGTATGTACTCTGTACAGGTTAGGAGTGTTATAAACACTGTACATGATGAGAGTGGCATATACTCTGTACAGGTTAAGAGTGGTATGTATTGTGTACAGGTTAAGAGTTCTATGTACTGTGTACAGGTTTAGAGTGGTATGTACTGTGTACAGGTTAAGGGTGACGTGTACTCTGTACAGGTAAAGAGTGGTATGTACTCTGTACAGGTTAGGAGTAGTATGTACTCTGTACAGGTTAAGAGTAGCAAGTACTCTGTACAGGTTAAGTGTGGTATGTACTCAGTACAGGTTAAGATTGGGATGTACTTTGTACAGGTTAAGTGTGGTATGTACTCTGTACAGGTTAGGAGTGTTATAAACACTGTACATGATGAGAGTGGCATATACTCTGTACAGGTTAAGAGTGGTATGTATTGTGTACAGGTTAAGAGTTCTATGTACTGTGTACAGGTTTAGAGTGGTATGTACTGTGTACAGGTTAAGAGTGACGTGTACTCTGTACAGGTAAAGAGTGGTATGTACTCTTTACAGGTTAAGAGTGACGTGTTCTCTGTACAGATAAAGGGTGGTATGTACTCTGTACAGGTAAAGACTGGTATGTACTCTACACTGGTTAGGAGTAGTATGTACTGTGTACAGGGTAAGAGTTCTATGTACTCTGTACAGTTAAGAGTTGTATGTACTCTGTACAGGTTAAGAGTAGTGTGTACTCTGTACAGGTTGTGTGGTATGTACTCAGTACAGGTTAAGATTGGGATGTACTCTGTACAGGTTAAGTGTGGTATGCACTCTCTACCTGTTTAGAGAGGTGTGTGTTCTGTACATGTTAAGAGTGGTATATACACTCTACAGGTTAAGAGTGGTATGTACTATTATTATTATAATTATTTTTATAACAATAATAATAAATAGTAGTAGTAGTAGTCGTACAAATATAATAATAATAATAATAATAATAATAAAAATAATAAAATGAGTGTAATTATAATAATTATATTATTATAAAATTGATGATGATGATAATGATGATGATGATGATGATAATGATGATTAAACATGTAGAGTTAAAAGAGCAAGTACATCAATTAAATTTGTTTTACTTACCACTAAACATGGTTGATTAACACGTTATTCAATTTCAAAAATTGAAATTTTTTTTTATGCAAAATACAGTCGGGATATTTTAGTTGTCAATGGCAATTTGGATTGGAAGTATTGAAAAAATGTATTTCCAACATTTACAAAGGAGACATCCAAAATATCTTATGATCATATATTAACCAGTCACAACTAGAATCTAAAGTCACACCTTGATTAAAATTTTAAAAATGTATCAAAGAACGAATTCGAAGAATCTATTTAAAACTTATCATTCTAGGTCAGTTAGCGGGGTATTGATGTAGAATGATTTTAATATATAACGATCTTTACAATTATAATATAATATAATTTGTATAAAAGTGTGCAATACTGTATCAAATTCACGTTTTATCGTAAAAATCAATTAGAAAACGGTTTAAAATAATAAAAGAATTATATTGGTTAAAGCTAAAACTTAATTTTACATTTCTGTGAAAAAAGGTTGTTTTTTTTGTACAGGTTGAGAGTGGTATGCATTTTATACAGGTTAATAGAGGTATGTACTCTGTACAGGTGAAGACTAACAAGTACTCTGCACAGGTTAAGATTGGTATGCACTCTGTACAGGTTAAGTGTGGTAAGTACTCTGTACAGGTTAAGTGTGGTATGTACTCTGTACATGATGAGAGTGGCATGTACTGTGTACAGGTTGAGAGTGGATTGTACTCTGTACAGGTAAAGTGTGGTATGTACTCTGTACAGGTTAAGTGTGGTATGTACTCTGTACAGGTTAAGAGTGTTATGTACTCTGTACATGATGAGAGTGGCATGTACTCTGTACAGGTTGAGAGTAGTATGTACTCTGTACAGGTTAAGAGTGGTATGTATTGTGTACAGGTTAAGAGTTCTATGTACTCTGTACAGGTTAAGAATGGTATGTACTGTGTACAGGTTAAGAGTTGTATGTACTCTGTACAGGTAAAGACTGGTATGTACTCTGTACAGGTTAACAGTGGTATGTACTCTGTACAGGTTAGGAGTAGTATGTACTGTGTACAGGGTAAGAGTTCTATGTACTCTGTACAGGTTAAGAGTTGTATGTACTCTGTACAGGTTAGGAGTAGTATGTACTATGTACAGTTTAGGAGTAGTATGTACTATGTACAGGTTAAGATTGGTATGTACTCTGTACAGGTTAAGTATGGTATGCACTCTCTACAGGTTTAGAGAGGTGTATGCTCTGTACATGTTAAAAGTGGTATATACACTCTACAGGTTAAGAGTGGTATGTACTATTATTATTATAATTATTTTTATGATAATAATAATAATTAGTAGTAGTAGTAGTCTTACAAATATATTAATAATAATAATAATAATAATAAATGAGTATAATTATAACAATTATATTATTATAAAACTGATGACTATGATGATGATGATGATGATAAAACATGTAAAGTTAAAAGAGCAAATACATCAATTAAATTTATTTTACTTACCACTAAACATGGTTAATTAACACGTTATTCAGTTTCAAAAATTGAATTTTTTTATGCAAAATACAGTCGGGATATTTAGTTGCCAATGGCAATTTGGATTGGAAGTATTGAAAAAATGTATTTCCAACATTAACAAAGGAGACATCCAAAATATCTTATGATCATATATTAACCAGTCACAACTAGAATCTAAAGTCACACCTTGATTAAAATTTTAAAAATGTATTAAAGAACGAATTCGGAGAATCTGTTTAAAACTTATCATTCTAGGTCAGTTAGCGGGGTATTGATGTAGAATGATTGAAATATATAACGATCTTTACAATTATAATATAATATAATTTGTATAAAAGTGTGCAATACCGTATCAAATTTATGTTTTTTCGTTAAAATGAATTAGAAAACGGTTTAAAATAATAAAAGAATTACATTGATTAAAGCTAAAACTTAATTTTACATTTCTTTGAAAGAAGGTTGTTTTTTTAACAGGTGGTATGTATTTTACAGGTTAATAGAGGTATGTGCTCTGTACAGGTGAAGAGTAGCAAGTACTCTGTATAGGTTAAGAGTTCTATGTACTCTGTACAGGTTAAGAGTTCTATGTACTCTGTAGAGGTTAGGAGTAGTATGTACTCTGTACAGGTTAAGAGTAGCAAGTACTCTGTACATGATGAGAGTGGCATATACTCTGTACAGGTTAAGAGTGGTATGTATTGCGTACAGGTTAAGAGTTCTATGTACTGTGTACAGGTTAAGACTTGTATGCACTGTGTACAGGTTAAGAGTGACGTGTACTCTATACAGGTAAAGAGTTGTATGTACTCTGTACAGGTTAGGAGTAGTATGTACTCTATACAGGTTAAGAGTAGCAAGTACTCTGTACAGGTTAAGTGTGGTATGTACTCAGTACAGGTTAAGATTGGGATGTACTTTGTACAGGTTAAGTGTAGTATGTACTCTGTACAGGTTAAGAGTGTTATAAACTCTGTACATGATGAGAGTGGCATATACTCTGTACACGTTAAGAGTGGTATGTATTGTGGACAGGTTAAGAGTTCTATGTACTGTGTACAGGTTAAGACTGGTATGTACTGTGTACAGGTTAAGAGTGACGTGTACTCTGTACAGGTAAAGAGCGGTATGTACTCTGTACAGGTTAGGAGTAGTATGTACTCTGTACAGGTTAAGAGTAGCAAGTACTCTGTACAGGTTAAGTGTGGTTTGTACTCAGTACAGGTTAAGATTGGGATGTACTTTGTACAGGTTAAGTGTGGTATGTACTCTGTACAGGTTAAGAGTGTTATAAACTCTGTACATGATGAGAGTGGCATATACTCTGTACAGGTTAAGAGTGGTATGTATTGTGTACAGGTTAAGAGTTCTATGTACTGTGTACAGGTTAAGACTGGTATGTACTGTGTACAGGTTAACAATCACGTGTACTCTGTACAGGTAAAAAGTGGTATGTACTCTGTACAGGTTAAGTGTGACGTGTACTCTGTACAGATAAAGAGTGGTATGTACTCTGTACAGGTTTACAGTGGTGTGTACTCTGTACAGGTTAGGAGTAGTATGTACTCTGTACAGGGTAAGAGTAGTATGTACTCTGTACAGGTTAAGTGTGGTATGTACTCAGTACAAGTTAAGATTGGGATGTACTCTGTACAGGTTAGGAGTAGTATGTACTCTGTACAGGGTAAGAGTTCTATGTACTCTGTACAAGTTAAGAGTTGTATGTACTCTGTACAGGTTAAGAGTAGTATCTTCTCTGTACAGGTTAAGATTGGTATGTACTCTGTACAGGTTAAGTGTGGTATGTACTCAGTACAGGTTAAGATTGGGGTGTAGTCTGTACAGGTTAAGTGTGGCATGCACTCTCTACCGGTTTAGAGAGGTGTGTGTTCTGTACATGTTAAGAGTGGTATATACAATTACAGGTTAAGAGTAGTATGTACTATTATTATTATAATTATTTTTATAATAATAATAATAAATAGTAGTAGCTGTAGTCGTACAAATATATTAATAATAATAATAATAATAAAATGAGTATAATTATAATAATTATATTATTATAAATTTGATGATGATGATGATGATGATGATGATGATGATGATGATAATGATGATAAAACATGTAGAGTTAAAAGAGCAAGTACATCAATTAAATTTATTTTACTTACCTACTTAACATGGTTGATTAACACGTTATTCAATTTCAAAAATTGAAATTTTTTTATGCAAAATACAGTCGGGATATTTTAGTTGCCAATGACAATTTGGATTGGAAGTATTGAAAAAATGTATTTCCAACATTTACAAAGGAGACATCCAAAATATCTTATGATCATATATTAACCAGTCACAACTAGAATCTAAAGTCACACCTTGATTAAAATTTTAAAAATGTATTAAAGAACGAATTCGGAGAATCTGTTTTAAAACTTATCATTCTAGGTCAGTTAGCGGGGTATTGATGTAGAATGATTTTAATATATCACGATCTTTACAATTATAATATAATATAATTTGTATAAAAGTGTGCAATACCGTATCAAATTTACGTTTTTTCGTAAAAATCAATTAGAAAATGGTTTAAAATAAAAGAATTATATTGGTTAAAGCTAAAACTTAATTTTACATTTCTTTGAAAAAAAGGTTGTTTTTTTTGTACAGGTTGAGAGTGGTATGCATTTTGTACAGGTTAATAGAGGTATGTACTCTGTACAGGTGAAGACTAGCAAGTACTCTGCACAGGTTAAGATTGGTATGTACTCTCTACAGGTTAAGTGTGGTATGTACTCTGTACAGGTTAAGAGTGTTATGTACTCTGTACAGGTTAAGTGTGGTATGTACTCTGTACAGGTTGAGAGTAGAATGTACTGTGTACAGGTTAAGAGTGTTATGTACTCTGTACAGATTAAGTGTGGTACGTACTCTGTACAGGTTAAAAGTGTTATGTACTCTGTACAGGTTAAGTGTGGTATGTACTCTGTACAGGTTAAGAGTGGTATGTACTCTGTACAGGTTAAGTGTGGTACGTACTCTGTACAGGTTAAGAGTGTTATGTACTCTGTACAGGTTAAGTGTGGTATGTACTCTGTACAGGTTAAGAGTGGCATGTACTGTGTACAGGTTGGGAGTGGTATGTACTCTGTACAGGTTAAGAGTCTTATGTACTCTGTTCAGGTTAAGAGTGGTATGTTTTGTGTACAGGTTAAGAGTTCTATGTACTCTGTACAGGTTAAGAGTGTTATGTATTGTGTACAGGTTAAGAGCTCTATGTACTCTGTACAGGTTAAGTTTGGTATGTACTTTGTACAGGTTAAGAGTGGTATGTATTGTGTACAGGTTAAGAGTTCTATGTACTCTGTACAGGTTAAGAGTGGTATGTTCTGTGTACAGGTTAAGAGTTGTATGTACTCTGTACAGGTAATGAGTGGTATGTACTCTGTACAGGTTAACAATGGTATGTACTCTGTACAGGTTAGGAGTAGTATGTATTCTGTACAGGGTAAGAGTTCTATGTACTCTGTACAGGTTAAGATTGGTATGTACTCTGTACAGGTTTAGATTGGGATGTACTCTGTACACGTTAAGTATGGTATGCACTGTCTACAGGTTTAGAGAGGTGTATGCTCTGTACATGTTAAGAGTGGTATATACACTCTACAGGTTAAGAGTGGTATGTACTATTATTATTATAATTATTTTTATGATAATAATAATAATTAGTAGTAGTTGTAGTCTTACAAATATATTATTAATAATAATAATAATAATAATAATAATAATAATAATAAAATGAGTTTAATTATAACAATTATATTATTATAAAATTGATGACGATGATGATGATGATGATGATGATGATAAAACATGTAGAGTTAAAAGAGCAAATACATCAATTAAATTTATTTTACTTACCACTAAACATGGTTGATTAACACGTTATTCAATTTCAAAAATTGAATTTTTTTTAATGCAAAATACAGTCGTGATATTTAGTTGCCAATGACAATTTGGATTGGAAGTATTGAAAAAATGTATTTCCAACATTTACAAAGGAGACATCCAAAATATCTTATGATCATATATTAACCAGTCACAACTAGAATCTAAAGTCACACCTTGATTAAAATTTTAAAAATGTATTAAAGAACGAATTCGGAGAATCTGTTTAAAACTTATCATTCTAGGTCAGTTAGTGGGGTATTGATGTAGAATGATTTAAATATATAACGATCTTTACAATTATAATATAATATAATTTGTATAAAAGTGTGCAATACTGTATCAAATTTATGTTTTTTCGTTAAAATGAATTAGAAAACGGTTTAAAATAATAAAAGAATTACATTGATTAAAGCTAAAACTTAATTTTACATTTCTTTGAAAGAAGGTTGTTTTTTTTAACAGGTTAAGAGTGGTATGTATTTTACAGGTTAATAGAGAAATGTACTCTGTACAGGTGAAGAGTAGCAAGTACTCTGTACAGGTTGAGAGTTCTATGTACTCTGTACAGGTTAAGAGTTGTATGTACTCTGTAGAGGTTAGGAGTAGTATGTACTCTGTACAGGTTAAGAGTAGCAAGTACTCTGTACAGGTTAAGTGTGGTATTTACTCAGTACAGGTTCAGATTGGGATGTACTCTGTACAGGTTGAGTGTGGTATGTACTCTGTACAGGTTAAGTGTGGTATGTACTCTGTACAGGTTAAGAGTGGTATGTATTGTGTACAGGTTAAGATTTCTATGTACTGTGTACAGATTAAGACTGGTATGTACTGTGTACAGGTTAAGGGTGACGTGTACTCTGTACAGGTAAAGAGTGGTATGTACTCTGTACAGGTAAGGAGTAGTATGTACTCTGTACAGGTTAAGAGTAGCAAGTACTCTGTACAGGTTAAGTGTGGTATGTACTCAGTACAGGTTAAGATTGGGATGTACTTTGTACAGGTTAAGTGTGGTATGTACTCTGTACAGGTTAAGAGTGTTATAAACTCTGTACATGATGAGAGTGGCATATACTCTGTACAGGTTAAGAGTGGTATGTATTGTTTACAGGTTAAGAGTTCTATGTACTGTGTACAGGTTAAGACTGGTATGTACTGTGTACAGGTTAACAGTCACGTGTACTCTGTACAGGTAAAAAGTGGTATGTACTCTGTACAGGTTAAGAGTGACGTGTACTCTGTACAGATAAAGAGTGGTATGTACTCTGTACAGGTTTACAGTGGGGTATACTCTGTACAGGTTAGGAGTAGTATGTACTCTGTACAGGGTAAGAGTTCTATGTACTCTGTACAGGTTAAGAGTTGTATGTACTCTGTACAGGGTAAGAGTAGTATGTACTCTGTACAGATAAGATTGGTATGTTCTCTGTACAGGTTAAGTGTGGTATGTTCTCAGTACAGGTTAAGATTGGGATGTACTCTGTACAGGTTAAGTGTGGTATGCACTCTCTACCGGTTTAGAGAGGTGTTTGTTATGTACATGTTAAGAGTGGTATATACACTCTACAGGTTAAGAGTGGTATGTACTATTATTATTATAATTATTTTTATAATAATAATAATAAATAGTAGTAGTTGTAGTCGTACAAATATATTAATAATAATAATAATAATAAAATGAGTATAATTATAATAATTATATTATTATAAAATTGATGATGATGATGATGATGATGATGATGATGATGATGATGATGATGATGATGATGATAAAACATGTAGAGTTAAAAGAGCAAGTACATCAATTAAATTTATTTTACTTACCACTTAACATGGTTGATTAACACGTTTTTTAATTTCAAAAATTGAAATTTTTTTTATGCAAAATACAGTCGGGATATTTTAGTTGCCAATGGCAATTTGGATTGGAAGTATTGAAAAAATGTATTTCCAACATTTACAAAGGAGACATCCAAAATATCTTATGATTATATATTAACCAGTCACAACTAGAATCTAAAATCACACCTTGATTAAAATTTTAAAAATGTATTAAAGAACGAATTCGGAGAATCTGTTTTAAAACTTATCATTCTAGGTCAGTTAGCCGGGTATTGATGTAGAATGATTTTAATATATAAAGATCTTTACAATTATAATATAATATAATTTGTATAAAAGTGTGCAATACTGTATCAAATTTACGTTTTTTCGTAAAAATCAATTAGAAAATGGTTTAAAATAAAAGAATTATATTGGTTAAAGCTAAAACTTAATTTTACATTTCTTTGAAAAAAGGTTGTTTTTTTTTTGTACAGGTTGAGAGTGGTATGCATTTTCTACAGGTTAATAGAGGTATGTACTCTGTACAGGTGAAGACTAGCAAGTACTCTGCACAGGTTAAGATTGGTATGTACTCTGTACAGGTTAAGTGTGGTATGTACTCTGTACAGGTTAAGTGTGGTATGTACTCTGTACAGTTTAGGAGTAGTATGTACTATGTACAGGTTAAGATTGGTATGTACTCTGTACAGGTTAAGATTGGGATGTACTCTGTACAGGTTAAGTATGGTATGCACTGTCTACAGGTTTAGAGAGGTGTATGCTCTGTACATGTTAAGAGTGGTATATACACTCTACAGGTTAAGAGTGGTATGTACTATTATTATTATATTTACAATCCAAATCAAATTCTCTGTAATAAACTATTTGACGAGTGATTCGATCTATCACAGCATAGACCGAAAGCTTCACGTGCGACCGTTCGTATTCTGACGTCATGGTTTTGCATCACGGGAAAATATGAATACGTCACTACGTTACAAAGATGTAAACACAAATACACGTGACAAGTCGCGGAATGTAAACAATTCATCGTGTCAAGACGCAGAGTGTAAATAAAACATAAACGATAAACGTATACTACATTTTTTGTGAATTTAATGGCCTGAATAAATAAGTTGTAAAAGCACAGATATTTAAATAAAACCATGACAAGTTTATCTGTTGTTGTCATTTTTTGAAAATGAGTACGAGTGGGCGGAGCTAACCCAGTTTGATGCAGTTGGAAACTGTTCGGTATTCACAAGGAATTTACACAAAAATCATGAATGAATTAATCAAATTTCAAACATTTGTAAGTTGTAAATTACGGATTGTAAATATAAGCATTCGCGGTTTATTCAAATTAGCGCGAGAGCCATTCGATCTAAACCATCATAGATCGATTACAAACAAAGTTTAATGCTTAAATAATTATTTTTATGATAATAATAATAATTAGTAGTAGTAGTAGTCTTACAAATATATTAATAATAATAATAATAATAATAATAAAATGAGTATAATTATAACAATTATATTATTATAAAACTGATGACGATGACGATGATGATGATGATGATAAAACATGTAGAGTTAAAAGAGCAAATACATCAATTAAATTTATTTTACTTACCACTAAACATGGTTGATTAACACGTTATTCAATTTCAAAAATTGAATTTTTTTTAATGCAAAATACAGTCGGGATATTTAGTTGCCAATGACAATTTGGATTGGAAGTATTGAAAAATGTATTTCCAATATTTACAAAGGAGACATCCAAAATATCGTATGATCATATATTAACCAGTCACAACTAGAATCTAAAGTCACACCTTGATTAAAATTTTAAAAAATGTATTGAAGAACGAATTCGGAGAATCGGTTTTAAAACTTATCATTCTAGGTCAGTTAGCGGGGTATTGATGTAGAACGATTTTAATATACAGTTGAAACGGTTGAAAATTATTAAAAGAATTATATTGGTTAAAGCTAAAACTTAATTTTACCTTTCTTTGAAAAAAGGTTGTTTTTTTCTACAGGTTAAGAGTGGTATGTATTTTGTACAGGTTAATAGAAGTATGTACTCTGTACAGGTGAAGACTAACAAGTACTCTGTACAGGTTAAGTGTGGTATGTACTCTGTACAGGTTAAGTGTGGTATGTACTCTGTACAGGTTAAGTGTGGTATGTACTCTGTACAGGTTAAGTGTGGTATGTACTCTGTACATGATGAGAGTGGCATGTACTCTGTACAGGTTAAGTGTGGTATGTACTCTGTACAGGTTAAGAGTGTTATGTACTCTGTACATGATTAGAGTGGCATGTTCTGTGTACAGGTTAACAGTGGTATGTACTCTGTACAGGTTAAGAATGGTATGTACTGTTTACAGGTTAAGAGTGGTATGTACTCTGTACAGGTTAGGAGTAGTATGTACTGTGTACAGGTTAAGATTGGTATGTACTCTGTACAGGTTAAGAGTGGCATATTCGGGATATTTAGTTGCCAATGGCAATTTGGATTGGAAGTATTGAAAAAATGTATTGAAAAGAACGAATTCGGAGAATCGTGTACAGGTTAATAGTGGTATGTACTGTTTACAGGTTAAGAGTTGTATGCACTATCGCTATAGAGCGAACTTTCTTTTGACTAGGGTATTATTTAAACGAAAATTTGAGCCACACGATTTGAAATGGGGGAACAGGTTTCAATTACCGATGCCAGTAGAAAAAAAACATTCTAATTTACCTGATATTTACATAAATTCTTCACATTAAAATTCCCCTGTGCAGAACTCAAAGTTAGATAAAATGGTAAGTATTGAATCGCTAAGCCGATGGTATAAACTTTTTTCTATCGTTTTCCTCTTGTACGATAGAAAAAATGATTCTGAACTCATTCAAATGGTCAAGCTTGTAGAATATAATATATATTCTCTGCTATGTAAAACAATTTATACCAAATAAATTAAACTAATCATGTTTATTCTCTATGAGATCAGAAATTATTATAAACAGGTAATGTGAAACTGGTAGTTAACCAATTGTTTATTATTATTATTATTATTATTATTATTATTATTATTATTATTACATGTATTTTATTTATTTATTATTATTATTATTATTACATGTATTTTATTTATTTATTATTATTATCATTATTATTATTATTATTATTATTATTATTATTAAAGAACAATTTCACTGAAACAAACTTGCCCTTGGTAACAGCCAACGTAACCAACAACATATCTAAATACACGTTAATTATTTATTTATCTGAGTACTTCAGTATGCAAGTAACAAAAAAGGGTATACCAATAACGAAGTTGTTCAATCAATTAAACTGTCACACAATATCTCATAATAAAGCAACAATCGTTTAAAGAGCGGTATCCTAGCAACGTATATTGATAATAGATAAATACTACCTTAGGAAAAAAAACATGTTTTGTGAGTTATGGAAAATTTTATGCATGGTTGATTTCATTTCTATGGAACATGTAATTTCATGACATGCCACCATGGAAATATTGTATTTTCAGCGCAATTCAAGATGGCGTCCAAGATGATTGCCATAAATTTCATTTGTGGTCCTTGGTCCTTATGTATTTTAGCAAAAAATAAAATAAGTATAATAAATAAATAAATAAATAAAAATAAAAATGGATAGACAATTGCACTTTCTACATTGTATTTTTATTCAGAGAATAAACTGAAAGAATCATTGTTATATCAATTCATCTTAGTTATTCCATGGGTCAAGATGGCGTAAAATAGCCACCGAATCAAGGGGGAAAAAGGATCAAAACTTGTTATATTCTCGATATAATTTAGAAAAAGTGGGTTTTTAACATTTCGTTATCAAGAATCTATAGATTGGATACAAAATTGGCGATTATACTTCTGTTAACTTATTGATATATTCATTATTTCTTTTAGTCTCACCTGGAAAACATTCCAGTAAAACTTGGTAGTCTCGAAAAAATACCAGGTATTACCTTAAACTTGCACACCTGACTATAGTCCATATCCTAAATCATGGAATTTATGTAGGTAAAAGTAAAAACGATTTATTGGAACAAAAATATACGTCTAAAATAAAGATATTGTTAAAGCGCTCTAGATACCGAGGAATAATGAGTCATAACCATTATGTACATGTAATTCGAAACCTAGAGTAAATGAGTTTACAAAAAAATAAGTTTTATGATCGAAATCGGCCATTATGTTACAAATACCTTTTATTATAGAATGCACCTAATCAATAAATTATATATTCTATAATAATAGATTGTTCATAAAAGTTCATGGTTGGTTATTCGTTCTGTCTTTTAACGAGAGAATGAAAATGCATTTAACAAATAATCAAAAATAAATAAATAAATAAATAAATAAATAAATAAATAAATAAATAAATAAATAAATAAAAAGCCAATGAATAGATAAATGATGGAGAAATTATTAAAAAAAAATTAATAACGGATAGATCTATGGATGGATGGATGAACAAATGATAGATAGATAGATAGATAGATAGATAGATAGATAGATAGATAGATAGATAACAATACACACGCAGTACTCAGGTATCATGAAAGTGAAAAAAGTTTGGACCATAATTGGTTCGACTACGAAACTACTGGTGAAGCGATTAAAACAGTTTTTATCACAGCAAATTTTACAAATGGAGTTTTTTGCCTCACCGTAGACAACCACTTTTGAGGCCACAATCGGTGACCTCTCGCAATTGGTGACCTCCAAATTGTAATCAGCAAGTCTAAGCTAGAAACAAGAATTTCAAACCGGGTACTACCGCAAAGTAAGCGAGTGTTCCCTCATTTGGGCTGTCCTCAATTTTAATCAATAACTGGATGGTTATTGCGATAACGTTTATTCAGGCTGACAAATTCGACGGAAATGTACCGGTAAGAAAAATGGACATAAAATAAAAAGAAAAACTGAATTGAACTCATTTTTACTGTGTCCGAGTGGTCTAAAGCGCGTGCTTACGGATTAAAGCGCTTCTCACCGCCTGGGTTCTAATCTCACTCGGGACAGATTCTAGTGTGAGAAAGTTTGTTAGTTCGCTTGCCGAAGGTCGGTGATTTTCTCCGGGCACTCCGGTTGCCTCCAACATCACAGAGCTGACCGCTTCGAAATAAGTGAAAGAATCTTGACTGAGGCGTAAAACACTATTACTCCACTCCCGGTTCCATACTCCATTTTTACAAGAGTGAACAGAAAGGCAATGTTGCTAGTTAAAATGTACCTATGAAGCAGTGTCGCGCGTTAAAAATATAATAAATTGGTGATATCACGCGTTAAACCACTAGGCCACTGAGGTCCCTGTTCATTTAATGAAATTCGGTCAAGTTTGGTAAGGCGTGTTTTTGTTAAAATTAAAAAAGTTAAATTTTAGAAATTACTATATCTTCATTATATGCAAGGATAATGACAAAGGGTTTTCATTTTCATGCTGACTTGAAATGTCCTTTAAAACGAGGTCAATGTAAAAGGCCATGGACATGACCTAATTTTTACCTTAGATTTTTTCATAGCAATTTAAAAGATACCAGTATTTAGTTCTTATTTCATTTTAAAATTGATCATCATAATAATGCCATGTGCAAAATTTTTGAATATTAATGTGCATAATTTTTAATGTTTCTTCGGGTAAAAATTCGAAAATTCTGCACATTACAGTCTTTTTCATATATACTGATGACTGAAAAAAATGCCAAAAACGTAAAAATGTAAATAACTCACAATATAGAAAATTTGTTAGAAGCTGCTGTCCTTTGTCAAAAATTATCATGTGAGCGTATCAGTCATATTGGGTCTCTTGTTGCTAATTAAGGTCAAAGAAAATTCTCTCTCTCTCTCTCTCTCTCTCTCTCTCTCTCTCTCTCTCTCTCTCTCTCTCTCTCTCAATAAGTCTAACTTTAACTTTAAAGATAAATGTTATTAAAACGTAATGTAGAATATACTGTGACCAGAAACGGTAAATACATGTATATAAAAGTAATCCCTTATTTATCCTTATACATAAAACACTCTTAACACATAACACTACAACATCAGTCTGACAATTCTGTTGATAGTAGCGTCTAGTGCACATTTACAAACACAACCCTGGATATTCACCTAGATATTCGCACAAGGTCATGCGAAACATTTAATTTGTCATAATATAGAGATTAATTTCGTCTTTACACAGGTGCTTCCGAATGACGGTTGATATGCAAAACAATGAGTGGCTTTACTGAAATATGCCCTGAGTTCTGAAAATCATGACTCTTAACGGCTTTACTATGTGCCGTTACAGAACATATCCATATAGCAAGGCCGTTAAGGGTCATGATTTTCAGGACTAAAATATGCCCCTAGTTTACTGAATCATGGGTGACAGAAATTATTGACTTGTTTATTATTATTATTATTATTATTATTATTATTATTATTATTATTATTATTATTATTAAAAATTTTGTTTGAATTATTCCAAGTTGCCATTTTCTACTAATCTAAACATGGTCTTTTTTATAAATAAAATCATGATTGACAACTAAAATAAATGAAATATTCACTGGGAAAGTAAGGAAGATTTTTCCTACTCTTTCCCAATTTAACAATTAGTATTTGGTCAAGCTCTTTGTTGTGCTTAAATGTATCTGGATATGAAAGAAACATTTCAATGACGTTGATTGATATAAAACTGAAAGTAGGCAGATATTTGAGTTTATTTTTAGATTTTGCATTTTGCATTTGTCTACAAACAATCGATTGAAATGTTAAACGAGCAAATTTTTAAAGGTAAAATCTAGCTGAATCTTGTTTTATTTCAACGTACTGTTTTTAGCCCGTTTATTGCATGTTTTTAACTGTGCAAAAACCTTTCAGTGGCTGATATAGCGGGCGGTTTGGGGGAGGGGGTCGCCTTTATGTCGTTTTTATACATTTTAATGTATTTATTTTTCTGTTACCTGGCATTGCAGTTCGGGCATTATGCATGGAAGATTATTCTCTTTGATGCAGCCAAGCTCGGATGTCACTGGAATGCTGTATTTTGCGACAAAGTTCCTGGTCCGTTAATGTTCACGCCTTCTGTTGTAACTTTAAAAGTCCACATATTTACACACAGGTCCACCTTTTTATTCAGTGGGCTATTCAAATCAACCTGAAGACTCTGAATCTTACAGTGGTTTTTGTTGGGACAAACCACAGTAGCCATAGGTTCATTGGTATATTACATTTGTAAACACTTTATTATTACTCTTCATTAAGAGGCAAACAATCAGCCTCATAGAACATGTAACATTTTTGAAAAATTGTTTAAATGATGCAATTATCTGAAAAAAAAAACTTTTTTAAGGAATGTGCGGTTTCATTTGTGCAAATGGCATTATGTAGTAGACAGGTTATTGTGTCATCCTTTGTAACAGGAGTTGGGAAATACCTGAAAAAAAAAAAAATCCTCACCGAGTGCCCCGGCTGAGGATCGAACCCAGCCCTTCTGGGTGATAAATGAGCGCTCTACCACGAGGCTAAAAGATCCGGACCAGATAGTCTGGCAGTAAATCACTCTATTATACCTTTTATATACACAACGGCCACAACTAGCTCAGTTCCGCTACACCTTACTTATGTTGCATAGACATAGTTCCCACTGAATGTAATTGATGCATTCTCCGATATTAAACAGTTCATTTCCCCTTATCCTTTGAATATACAACATACATTTATTGTTGAAAGTTAGATGTGCGTCCATGGAATAGAAGCAGCATTCTGTTGTTGGATTAGTTTTATCTATTTGTGAAGAAAAACTGTATTGACCTAGTTATACTTTATTTTAGCAGTAGCACATGCATTGGCAGAAAAAAAATCACAGTATCTTTGTTATGAGAATTTTTGTCATGATTTACTGAGAGTTAACACAAGTTAGCTCCCTTAGATCAGATGTTAGTTCAAGTTGACCATTAGAACTATCTGTGTAACAGGTAGCTAAATCAGACCTGAAATCAGAAGGCTTTCTAATACATGCTTGATACCTGAGTTACCCAGTCACTCATTAAGCCCGTCCTGCATCACTTTTTTTTCTACTGATCTAGCCAGGATCAGACAAGTGATAAAATGTTCACTTAAAAAGGTTTGTTATTACCAGGAACCTATAACACTATCTAGCTATATACGTTCCAGTTATTACAGAGAAATGTTATTTAGACAATCCTCAGTGAAACCCTTTCAGTTTTGCCTGTAAGCCCAAGGTACAGAAAATGATTTAATGGTTACTTCTAGAACCCTTTTTTTCAGTTGAGAACAGGGTAAAAATAATAATCATTTATTTTTAGCTGTTTTAGATGACACAATGCCTCTCTTTGCCAGGCAGATTTTAGAGTGAGAAAGTTTGTTGAAGATAGGTGGTTTCTCAAGGTACCCCAGTTTCCTCCATGGCCCAAAAACTGACTGCCTCTATTTAATTGAATTAATCTTTACTGTGTTTTAAAACAGCATTACTCCACTCCAAAGATGACAGGTGAACTTGTTTTTCTGGCAACTCCTATTTTTTTTTCATGTTATAATTTTAGCCATTTTTAGTAATTTTCATTTATTTCAGATGTAGCTGAGTTACATGCTCGACTGATTGATCACCATCCAGTGTTACAGGGGCACATAAATTATTTTGTAAAGGAGTTTGAGGTATATAAAATATAAAAATTTAATCATAAAACCTTCTGGACTGAAGTTGTTGTTTGCATTAGACAAAATTTTTGGGTTTATACAATTTTATCTACCTAGCAGCATGATTCTGATTGTCCTAATATATTCTTTAGTCTTTGCCACTTTATAACTGAATAAAGAGAGATCCCAGTGGTCAAATGGTAAAGGAATCCCCATCTAAACCAAGAGTATCTACGATGTTGGCTTGATCATGCTGGACCACCTATGAGAAAAGGTTTTGAGGGATTAGATTGGATAGGATAAATAGTTTTACAGACTAGTCAAGATTCTTTCACTTATATAAAAGAAGTAAGTTCTGGAAGGGTTGAGGAAACTGGAGTTCACAGAGAAAACCAACAATCTTTGTCAGGTAGACACTGGATCTGCTCAGTTGGGATTTCAAACAGGTGGTGAGTTGCTGTGATCTGTAATTGTGTGATATAGACCATGTGGCTACAGAAGCTGAACAACTTGAACAACAATAATAGGCATCACAGTAGTGCTGTAAAAGTCATAAAAGTTTTGTTTGTGAGAAAAAAGATCTACTTTGCTAGTCCCAGTTTTTTGTGCACTTGGCACAGCCAAGTTGAGCTTACGTCATGGAAAAGTATGTATGTGTGCATGTGTGTGTCCTGGCATACATAAAGTTTTAATCCTCCATTTGAACTAAAAAAAAAAAAATAATAATAATAAACTTTATTTCTTTTACAATGATTTAGAAACAAGTAATGCGACTTATATTAATCTAGCTCATTGGCCCGGATTGTAGCGTGCGTGAGATCTTGTTGTGGGAGGAAAACCGGAGAACCTGGAGAAAAAACCCACGTGCTTTAGCAGGTGACCTCATACCTTATCACATACGACACTGGGAATCGAACCCCGGCTGCATTGGTGATAAGTGGAAGCGCTAAACACTGCGCCACTTAAACTAATTGGTCAGCCCAAATGAAATTTGATATGGAAGTTGTTATTGATTAAAAATTTTATCTGACATATCTGTCTGAAATTCAAGATGGCTGCTGTTGCTATATATAGTGAAAATGTATAGGTAAATAGCCATTTCAGGTTTAGTTATTTACCAATTTTAATGAAATTGTAAACCGAGAAAATATATGTTAGGGGAAAAACATTTGTAACAGGTGTTTTTTTTACAAATAAAACTTATATATAAAAGTTTTTTTTTAACAACTTTTTGTTAGCGCAATGATTACATAATATGTAAAGAAGGTCTATTTTTAACCTAAATCTTTGAATCTTTGAAAATTGTTTCCTCTAAAAGTAAGTGACCAATTGAAAGGAAATTTAGTTGAGAATTATATTCAACATGTCTGTCCTAAATCCAAGATGGCTGCCATTACTAGAAATAGCAAAAACCTATAAATTGCCATTATGGGTTTATTTATGTACCAGTTTTGTTGAATTTTTAATATAAATAGATGTTTGGGAAAAAAACATCTGAAACAGGTGTTTCTTTACTATTTTTTTTTTTTTTTTTTTTTTTTTTTTTTTTGGCAATAATTATGTAATATGCAAATAAGGTCTATTTTAGCATACATCTTTGAAAAATCTTCAATTCTGAAAGTACATGGCCAATTCAAAGAAAATTTATGATAAATATTTCTTGAAATATTAGAAAATAAAAATATTTCTAATGAGTTTGTCTAGGTTTAAATCATTGGATGAATTTTAAAAAGAAAAAGCCAAAAACAAAATAGTAGGTGTTCCAAGTGAGCGATACAGGCCCTATTTAGTCTCTTGTTTAATTTTTCTGTTATAAAAAAGAATGTAAAGAACTTTCGTTTTTAATTTCAAAATTGAGAAACATTAGGATTTACAATAATCCCTGAGCAGCACATGTATTCCAATTTAAAACATATTATTTGAAAAAAAACCAATTGACTACATTGTTTTTTACATTTTACAGGAAAAAAGAAATAATAGAGAAATAGAGCGACTGCAGAAAACATCAGAAGCAATAAATGAAATGAACAACAGATTAATTCCAGAGAGTGAAGATGCTATGAAGACATTCCTTATCAATGTGACAGCAAAATGTAAGTAGATATGTAAATATACCTTATCATCCAACGTTCTTATGAAACATAGTTTTGAGTCTGAGTTATGAGTCTAGCTTCTAAGTCTGAGTTCAAAGTTTGAGGACCGAGTCATGTTTCTTAAATCTAAGACTGAGTTTTGAGTCCGAGTTATGAGATTTGTTTCTTAGTCTGAGTTCTGAATTTAAAGTGTGAGGGCTGAGTCATGTTTCTTAGTTTTACTCTGAGTTTTGAGTTAGTTTCAAAGTTTGAGTTATGAATTTTAATTTGAGGGCTGTGTCTTGCTTCTTAGTTCTAAGACTGAGTTTTGAGTCTGAGTTATTAGACTTTGTTCTATGTCTGAGTTCTGAATTTAAAAGTGTGAGGGCTGAGTCATATTTCTTAGTTGTCTTGTTTCTTAGTTCTGAGACTGAGTTTTGAGTCTGAGCTATGAGACTTGTTTCTGTGTCTGTGTCCTGAATTTTTAAGTTTGAGGCCTGAGTTTTGTTTCTTAGTTCTAAGAATGAGTTTCGAGTTAAACAAGTCTGCATATTTGTTAGATGCTGTATCCCAGTTATGATTATTTTTTTCAAAGCAGAATGTATTCGTATGTGACAGTTTTAATCGATATGCTCAAACAAAGATTTAAGTACTACCCTGAGTTTTGAGTCTGAGTTATGAGTCTAACTTCTAAGTCTGCATTCTGAATTTTAAGTTTGAGGTCTGAGTCTTGTTTCTTAGAGTTCTAAGACTGAGTTTTGAGTCTGATCTGTTTACTGAATATTCTTATTTTTCAGAAGAAATTTTACATTCCCGCCACCACCCTCACCTTGAATTGGTAACAAATTCCCCTAATATTAAAGAAAAATTCCTGAAAACATGAAAAATATCTGTATTGGTTCTCAAAGTTTGTCTTAAGTTTCAACCTGTTTATCGCATATTCATGTTAGTCAGCTGGCTTGACAGGTGAAATTCGCAAAATAGATTATAAAGTGTTAATTAATTTGCATAATTTATCACTTTGAACTCTCTAAATAAAGGGCAATAATGAAATATTTGTTTGAGCATATCAATTCAAACTGTCACTCAAGAACACATTCTGCATAAAAATAATAATAACTGCAATACAGTATCTCACAATTATACAGATTTGTTTAATTGATGGGTTGATTGAATGGGGTTTTTCGTCCCGGTCAAGATTATTTCACTTACATCGAGAAGACACCAGCTTTAGGGAAATGTGCGGGGAGGGTTTTTTAGCATGCCACACCTGCCATAACAAATGACATCTGTTTTTAAGGTTTTCTCTGAAGCATACTGTGACTTTTCATTTCTAAATGCATAGTGCTTGGCTAAAGAACAGTCACTACCTATACATGTATATACCTATATTAGACCAGGGTTCTAACCATCATCAATCTCTCACATATAAAGTGAGCACCCTACCAACTGAGCTACTGTACTGGTGTCGGATTTGTTTAAAAATTTGAAGAATTGTAAAGATGAAACAAATGTTCAGTGTTTAAAATTTACAGTTCATCAAAGTCAGCTGAAGATTGACTTGAAAATTCATTTGTTTATTTTGTTTTAGGTTAATAATTTTTTTTTTTTTTTTTTTTTTTTTTTTTTTTTTTTTTTTTGGCAGTATTGTTTTAAAGTTATGTTCAGGTGACTGCCTTTAAGAGTGATTATAACTCTTCATCGATGGTAGGTTGGGTGTTCAACTCCTGGATGGTCTCAAACAAAGAGTATAGAAATTTTTTCTTAATTTTTCCAATATTTTTAACAAATTTTATTTCTTTTATTCCAGTAAAAGTAGCCACAGAAGTTTGTAAAAAAATCGTGGAGAAGGAAAATTCTGTAGATGTAAGTAAATCATGATAAGGGCCACCAGGGATCTTACAACCGTTTTTTATATGCCTGTGTAATGGGACGTATTATGGTATTGTATTGTCTGCCTTTCTGTCTGACCATCTGCCTGTATATTAACATTTTTTTGTCAGGTCCATAGCTTTTGACTTGATGAGGATATCAAGATGAAACTTATACCATACATGTATTAAGGGAAGGCAGTGTGTCACGTTTAAAATTTAGGTCAATGTTAAAGATCAAGGTCACAGATTGAGTTCAAAGGTCAAATAAGGACATAATGTAGCAAATACAAGAACGTTTTTATTCTTCATTTAATTCTTTTCCAATTTTGGTATGGATTTACAACAAGTAACAATGTTTAACATATAAAAATGGTATTTGTGTCGGATTTCAATTTTTTGCAAAATTTGAAATATGGTTCTTTGTATCTAGTTTCCGGTATCTCATGTTTAATTTTCTTGTAGGTGCAACTTGTCCCACAGTTTTTCATGGAATGTTTTCAAATTTTGCATGTGTTATTTAGATCATATGAAGAAGTGCATATGATAAAAAAAAGGTGCTGCGTGAAATTTAACAGGAGTAATGGCCCTTTGAGTGCTAAAAAAGACACTCACACAATAAGACCTCACGCGCGCTACAATTCGGGCCAATGAGCTAGATTAATATAAGTTGCACAACTTGTTTCTAAATCGTTGTAAAAGAAATAAAGTTTAAATTAAAAAGACAAAATGTAGAAAATGATAGAACTTTTTATTTTTCATTTAATTCCTTTCAAATTTAGTATGGTTCCACAAGAAGTAATAATGTTTAACCTATAAAACAAGTTTTCAAGTCACATTTTAACTTTCCACAACATGTTTAGTTCTGGTTCTTTAGTTACACCAACTTTCTCATATCTTGTGTTCAATTTTCATGTGGGTTTAACAAGTTTCACAGTTTGTGAAGGCAGGCTTTCATGCTGATCTCCTGACAGATCTTGTTATAATTGTATGTATAGTTACTCTAATATATGATCTTGACTATCACAAATAATTGACATTTCAAAAAGCATTTTTCCTCCACCTATTATTCTTGCTTAAATTATAGACATTAACGGGCGTATATTGCGCCGCTCAGTGGTGCTCTTGTAAGACTTGGGCTTGGGTCCTTATAATGGACAGAAATATCTATTATTATGTTTCTTTGTTTTTGGAAAATATGGCAGCAATTGATATTTATATAAAGTTAATGTATAATTTTGTTGCACTTTACAAACTTCTGACGTATTGTTTAAGTATACCTTGTATTTGAGGGACCTCCATGGCAGATTGGTCTTAACACTGCTTTATGGATCAAAGTGCCTTTTAAGTCTTGGTTCTTGTTTAGTCAGGGTAGGTCCTAGTATGAGAAAGGTTGTCATTTCACTTACCAAAGTTTGTTGGTTTCAGTGGCCTCATGAAAAGAGGCACAGCTGGAAAACAGTGTATTGTTAGTTTCCAATGAAATCAGAATGAGCAACTAAACACATTAAATAATAAAACATTATGTATCTCAACAATTATCTCGAAAAAGTGCCAAGTGTTTGTGACATAATTTAGAATGAACTGCTTTTAATTTGTATCATTTTAACTTGTTTTGAAGTTATCAAAAGCAAAAATTGCATAAAGTTATTCTCTCATTTGATTAAGTTGTCTTTAAAATTTAATTATTCGCTTTGCGAATTACACAGAGTGCACAGCGTCCATTCTGGTAATTTCTCCATGACCCGACTGAATATCAGATTTATTGCTTAAATAAATGATAAAATACAGGTCGAGTTTGGAATTAGGTATTTCTGCTTGATATCCTTGAAAAATAATCTGTCAGTCTCGATAAGGATTATCAGATAAAGACCCTAACCTCACCTATAGATTGTGATGTCTTGATATAAGTGAACATCAGATATAATTCGTCATTACTTAACTGTTTTTATAGGAACCACTGCAGTAGCTCAGTTGGAAGAGTGCTCACTCCGTAAATGGAAGGTTGTGGGTTCGAACCCGACCAGGTCTGACCCAAGACTTGAAAGTGAGTAGTGACTGTTCTTTCACTCGCCATTAGAAAATAGAAGTCACTGTTCCTTCGGATGGGAAATTTAAATAAACAAGGTCCTGTGTCATGGCAGGCATGGCATGATAAAGAACCCTGCTGTTTAATGCCATCAGTGCAATACACAGGCAAAATTTCTGCACTTTTACCTATAGCTGGTGACGTCTTGATATAAGTGAAATATTCTTGACTGGGACGTTTAACACCAATACTCCACTCCACTTCTTTTTATAGGTAGAGTACCTAGAAGAACAGAGAGAAAGTAGGAAAGAAAGATGGGCAAAGTTTATGGAATTACAGAATGAAAAATGTGACAGAATTGATCATGAATTTGAAGATATGGTTGATAGATTAAAACAACATTATGAAGATTTGGAGGACAAGCTACGACATTCTAATATGTCTACCCCTTAACCTACTGTCAATTCAAGAAATCTTCGTTTATTTTTTATCTAAATCAAAATTGTGATGGCTTGGTAATATGTCTAATTGAAAAATAACACATAAATTTGTGAGACTGACAGAAACAAAAAAAAAAAAAAAAAAAAAAAGGAAAAGAAAAAAGGGAAAGAAAAAAGAAAGAAAGAAAAAAAATGCATTGCCGCACAAGGTCAAATAAAAATACTGTTACAACTGATATTAATTAAACATAAAATTAAGAAGGTCCAATTTGGTAGTGGCTGTACCATACAGGAACAGAGAAAACTATCTTTTATGTTGTTTTCATAACCAATAAGGGACCAGCCTAGTGTCCGATATTATCAATACCAATGAAGAATAAGTACTGAATTTTTACCTGAATCCCCCCTCCCCCATCCTCTTTTTCCTAAATCCTTTTTCCTGATTCCTTTTTCCCCAAATCCCCTTTTTACTAAATCCTTTTCCTCGAATCATCTTTTTTTCTAAATTCTTTTCCATAAATCCTTTTACCTGAATCCTCTTTTAATCTTGACTATTGTATGGGGAATATTTTTTCGAGTAATTACTATTGTGTACGGCTTATTTTTATGAGCTAAATGTTTTTTTAAAATTATTTTCAATAGGTACTCAAAATTTTAATTTGATTTTGAGGAGGGATGGTGCAATAATAAAAAGAAACTTATTTGAATATTGTGTGTGTTAGAAAACTTTCAGACATCAATCGTGGCGCCGAATGTGAAGTAGATATATAGGAGTTGTCTATCTTTTTCCATATGATAACATTTTACGTCAATCACCGAGGAATTGTACAAGAATCCAGAGTCCCTAGCCCAGAGAAGACTAGGAATTGTACAAACATCCAGAGTCCCTAGCCCAGAGAAGACTAGGAATTGTACAAGAAACCAGAATCCCTAGCCCAGAGAAGACTAGGCATTTTACAAGAAACCAGAGTCCCTAGCCCAGAGAAGACTAGGAATTGTACAAGAAACCAGAGTCCCTAGCCCAGAGAAGACTAGGAATTGTACAAGAAACCAGAGTCCCTAGCCCAGAGAAGACTAGGAATTGACCGAGTGGGAATCTTACCAAGGGCTCTGCGGTTTATAAGCCTGGGTGCTTTTGAACCACTCGTTCACCGTGGAGCCCTTAAATGAGTGTTAAATGGACAGTTATATTCCTTATGAATAACACCAAGAGCGTGAAAAAATTCTTTTTTACTGTAAAGATAGAAAAACAACCAACGGACATGCTCAGTTATAAACAAAAACTCTGAAAACGCAACACCAGTTTTGTTCAAATTTCGTCGAAGGTAGAAACGTCTTACTAAGAGCACATGTATAAAGCGCTGTCGACGTTGTCGTCTAAGAGCACGTCTAAAGCGTTGTCGGCGTCGATGGCAGAACTGTCAAAAGTGCTGTTGGTGGCAGAGCTTTCTAAAGCACCAACAGTTTTGATGGCGAAGTTGTTTTTAGCGCTGTCATTGTCGGCGTCGGAAGAAGAGCTTTCTAAAGTGTAGTCGGTGGCAGAGCTGTCAAATGCGCCGTCATTGTCAGAAATGTCGACGTCGATGGCAGAAATGTCTCAACAGTTGAGTGGAGTAATGGTGTTTTACGCCCCCGTCAAAATTTTTTCACTTATTTGAGGCGGTCAGTTCTGGGATGGTGGAGGAAACCGGAGTACCCGGAGAAAACCATCGACCTTCGGCAAGCGAACTGACAAACCTTCTCACACTAGGAACTGTCCCGAATGGGATTCGAACCCAGGCGATGAGGCGCTGTAATCTGTAAGCGCGCGCTTTAGACCACTCGGCTACCGAGGCCCCTAATTGTCTCAAGAGCTGTCGGCGTCGCTGGCAGAATTGTCTTAAGAGCTGTCGGCGTCGTTGGCAGAATTGTAGTAAGAGTTGTCGGCGTCGATGGAAGATCTATATAAAGAGCCTGCATACAGATCTATCGCCTGGACTCGAATCTAACTTCATTTGAGGCAAACTGTCAATCCGCTTCCGCGAGTATATAGTCGGTTTTCGATAGATGCTTTGGTTTCCTGAAATAACCATCTTGTTACGAGATGCTTTAAAATATCTTGATTAGAGCATATCAGGTCATTACATCCCAACCTCATCATTTGGTCTTCCTATTCTACCCCCTTTATTCAGTTTCGAAATGAATAAAAGGGCCCTGACAAGTGCGTAAAACGTTGTTCTATACAATACTCCTTTTCATCCAGTCTCGAAATGAAAAAAAAAACCTCGAATGGGTATTAAAATTGATTTTAAACACCATTAATATAGTAAGCAATAATTAACAAAAAACTATGGATATTTTTGAACAATAATTTAATCAAGGTATTAAATGTATATACAAGTTTATACATCTTTATTTATATACATGAAAATATAACAAAATTTTCATATGATTAACAATATCAAGTCATGTTTATCCATTGGTTACAAAAACTTAAAAATATGTTACTATGGAAACAGGTAGACCTCATCACTCAAAAAAAAAAAAAAAAAAAAAAAAAAACTAGTAATAGAATAGGTTATCTTGGTACACGTTGCTATAGACAAACAAGATGGAATTTGCATGTATTGCATGCAACAAACGAGTTGACCTCAGCATCAGATTTAACGAAAATAGGCAAATTTTATATTAATACAAAACCAAATTGACCTAAAAACGCATTTCTGTAGAAAAAGACCAACCTCAACAAAATCAAAGAAACTAACTTCAGAAGAAGTTGCTATGGAAACCGAATGACCTTAACATTACTACAAAAATGACTGACCTTAGAACGTGTTGCTATAGAAAAACAACGTTTGGCCACATTTATATCAAAATGTTGGATTAGCGCATGTTACAATTGAAAAATAATGTCCTTGACACAAATTGCCATAGAAACAGGTTGACCCCAACAAAAATCTCTAAAGAAACTAATGACAACATCTCATATCGATATATAAACTGATTGACCTCAAGTCATTTTAACATAGAAACAACACTAGACTCGGTCAATTTGGATGTCCACTTTTGGACAGGGTATCGGTCAATTTGGATGCCCAGTATTGGACAGGGTATTGGTCAATTTGGATTTTCAAGTTTGGAAGGGTATTGGTCAATTTGGATATCCACTATTGGACACGATATTTGTGAGTGGTTAAAAACTTACCTTTGTTGAACAGATTCTAGGTCAGTGAATTTTAATATATTTATTTATAGTCAGTATTCAAACTCTGTGTTATTATTAGAGACTGTACTTTTCAAGGTAGATATAATTTGATAACCAATATTTAAAACGTATCTTAGTTATCCATTACAATAGATGACCTCAATATGAAATCAGCACGTGAATGAAGCTAACAAATATGCAGTTAGATGTGCAGTGTTAGTCGATGCTAAAAACAAAATCTAAGACACCGTTCTAAACAAAACATCGTCCAAATGTTGGCTTACTACAATGTAATTAAATATAAACTGCACAAAATAAGGTGTGAAAACTGGCAAACTGGTTATTTAAATGCCCAAAACCCTTTAAAAAGTATAAATCTTTTGAGTATTTTAAACTTGCCAATAAACCCTTTGAGCGCCGCGGTTTTTTCTAAATAGTATAATATTTAAAAAATTATAAACGATGTCTGAAAGTCCTTTAAATCGCAAGTGATCTTCATTTCTTCATCTTGTCCAAATTTCTTAACCTAATATATATATATTTTTTCTCCAATCAGAGACTTATAGAAAACAAACAATAATAAATTAAATAAAAAAAATAATTAAAAAAAAGAAAAGAAATGCTTTCTACAAATCAAATGAGTTTCGTCTATCATTGAATAAACGGACCTTTACAAGCACATGCACTCAAACAAAATTAACTATAACAAAATCTTCACACCTGGATTAAGTCAATATTTCTGCCCTATAGCATCAAATTTAACAAAGCATCACAGTTTGTAATTCATTCTACTGGCCATCAATAAGTCTACTATATCAAGAGTTAGCTCCCCTTTCACTACTTTCTGTTCAGAGTTGTCGTTATTTATTCGACATTAAGAGTCATTTGGATCCGTGTTAATTTTAGGTGGTTTTAATTTCGATGATTGCAATAAAATTAAATGATCTGTTCACAATCCATTGTAATAACACGTTTATAAAAATTTTCAAGCACGTTTTTTGTCGTAGAATTTTAGACGAGACTGAAATGGTATTAAATTCTCAATTATTGGTTCCATTAATTTGGAATGGCGTTTTTGATGCGTTATAGGTTGGTTAATTTGTAACATAAAATCATAAATTTAGAAGCCTTAAACAAATGTTTATAAGACAATCAAAAATTTGTCCTATAAGAGGTTGATCAATGTCTGGAATAGATAGCTGGGTAATACTCCTCAATGGTGCAGTTACAATGGTTCTTTACAAAGTGATAGTGGTATACAGATAAATATATTCTGGTTATAAGGCAGGTCAAAGATATATGTATTTAATATGGAATCACGAGGTAGAACGGATTTATTTAAAAATACATCGCTCACATTAATGTGATATGAAAACTACATCAAAAATTGGTTATAAATCTTACAACAACTGGTTTACTTATTATTTTTAAATTTATTTATTTATTAGAAAAAGTATGTAATGTAAAATCACGCATCTAAATTTAACCAACTGAATACAAGCTTCTTTGTTGCTGAAGATTGAAGTCTAGGCGCAAATTATGGCCAACTTTCAGCCGAATATAAACCACGAGCAATCTTCAAAGCACTCATTGACACCAGTTTAGTTCTAAACAAAAATAGGCCTATCTTTCAAACTGCGGAAGCATTCGCATTATTCTGAATATTTGTTTCAATAATAATTTTGCCATTTTTGGCTGAATAAAATATGTTTATTGTTAGTATACATATCTACCTCAACACAATTATAGATAGCAAAGTCAATAGCTAATAGTCGGAATACAAGTACTAATTAGATTTTGTTTAAGGGCGAGATATTTCACGATTATTTTGCAAACTTAAAAGGCCTGATAGTTCCAAATCCATATTTGATACTGAAATTCAACACCACGAAGTTTTTAAGTAAAAAATCCCAAGTTTTCATTCAATATAAGCAAAGAAAAAACCGACTAAATTCTCTAATCATTGTAAACAAACCCCCAAAACAATGAAAAATTCTCTGAAGATTATAGAAAAATTGTCAATAGAAATAAAAAAAAAATAGAAAATTCCGTAACAGCACCGTGATTATAATGTCCAGATACAATACATTTATTAATATAGAACTGCATAATATCAGAGCCCAATTGTTCAAAGCTTTGGTACCCAAACCAAATGGCTTATGAAAATTCGAAATGTTATTAAAACTAAAAATGTTTTGTTATAAAATAAGGCTTTGACCAAAAACACTTCTGTTTGATAGTAACTGTATTTATTATCCTTAAAAGTTTCCATTTTGTATTTGTTTTTTCTTTCCTAATTTTTTCCTCTTAGTGGTTATATTTACAATTGCCATTCTTAAATAAAAACAAAATGATGAAATAAATAAGCGTCTAGAACAAAGATTCATTCTTTTGCTTTCCAAGTGGTTGATCTAACAGAGCTTTAATCAACAAAGTCTTCACAAGTCTGAACGATATTAAGGTAAATCGGTACATTTAAATTAATTTTTATCAACAAGACATTTATTTGGCCAAAAAAAGGAGCAAAGTTTGTTGACGCGACCGCGATGGGTAGGTCATTTATCTGAAAGCTTTCCATGGTGAAAGAAACTGGTGTGCATGAAAACCAACGCTCCTTGACAATTTAAGCGACAAACTTCCAAAAACCAGGATCTGCCCAAATTGAACTAGAACTTAGACTCTGTGAGACAATGTAACAGTAATCACGTGCTTTAGACCATCCGGCCTCTACAGCCCCAGTGTTATCTGGTTTTGACTATGGTATTGATTCGTATTGGTTAAATTTAACTTCGATCATTATAATAATAAATTATAATCATCATATAGAGTATGCTATAAGGAGACGGTGAAGCTCTTCTGTAAGGTAAGAATTGTTTAAGTGTGACAACTGACCTTAAGTAAATAAAATTGAAAACAAAAAATCGAAAAAAATTCTCTAATTGCAAGATATAATTGATAATTGCATGTATAATAAAAGCTCCTTAAAATATAATCGGTTGGCTTGAAACCCCCCCCCCCCCCAAAAAAAAAAAAATGTAAGAAATATGATGGCTTGTTTAGCTTCTAAAGCTTTCAACTAGTATTCATTTAAATTTCAATTCTTGCTCTGCATTGGATTTTCTTGTATGTCAAAACTTTCATATAAAAGAGTTTTGTGTCAAACATAGTTACTAAGCGAGACGGAAAACTAAGAAAAACCATCATTAGTACTTGCTCGGGTGTAAAAGTACTTTTATAAATTTCAAATGGTCAATATTATTTATAAAAGTGAAAAAAGAAAATATGCATGTATGTATTACACAGATTTTCATCAATATTGTCATTTTTTATATTATTATTCTACCTAAGACATTTATAATAATAAATATCATCACAGGATGTAAAAATAGAATGATCATATCTGGGTTATTAAAATAATTAAAAATCAACCAATGAAAACTATGGTATTATTTATATAAATTATGCATGTCATTGTAAGTAAAAACATGTCAATTTGGAATGTTAAATATGTTATAGTTATTATTATATATAAAAACTCTTGATTAGGGGGACAAAAAAATAAACAAAATATGGAAAAACTGATTATTGCGTGATGGTGGGGAGTATTACCGGAAGTCAACATATCACAACTTGAAATAAGTCTCTCTCCTTCATTAAAGTCAAAAAAACATCCTTTGCACAATCTCTAGTCAATGCTAGTCACGTGGGTATGACATCATATCCGGAAAATTGTGTACGAATATCACACATAGGAGGAAAAATATGATAGGAATCTCCAAAAATTGAAATATCCTTCCAACTGTTTTCGAGTTTATATTTTTATTCTGGTAGGAAATGATGAAGCAACCTCGTAAATTCTGAAAAACGAAATAAATGACATTTGGATCAAAATTGAACACATAAAAAGCAATCATGAACATGATCAAACAAGATAAAAATAATTTGTGGTATATATTTAGACTGTAAAATATAAATCTGGATGAACACTTGAGATGAGGAAAAAATAAGATCAAGTTCAGTATTGGTGTTTGACGTCCCAGTCAAGAATATTTCACTTATATCGAGACATCGGAAGTTATAGACAAAAGTGAAGAAATTTTGCCTATGCGTTGCGCTGATGGTATTATACAGCAGGATTCTTTATCGTGCCACGCCTACCGTGACACGGGACCTCGTTTATTTTTAGTTCCCATCCAAAAAAACGGTGACTTTCATTTCGTAATGCTTTGCGAATGAACAGTCACTACCCACTTTCAGTTCTTGGGTCAGACCCGGTCGGGGTTCGAACCCATGGTCCCACTTACTCAGCACTTTACCAACTGAGCTACTGAAGTGGTTATAAGATCGAGTGGTGATATTTTAATACTTCTGAATGGTTCGTACCAAATTGTTTTGATTAATACGGTTTTAACGTTTTGTTTCTGCATATCCAGTTTTAATTAAGAGTTTAACGGTGGAAAAATGGTATTTTACTCCAAATCAAAATGTCGTTAATTATGTGCAGAGTTTCAAATTTATACCAAACGATATATGCAAAATTCTGCACATGACAGTTATATAAAAAAAATCAGCTCTGAGATGATGGAGGAAGCTCGTGGTCAGAAAAACCAACTACATGGGACAAGCAACTAACAAATTTTCTTAAAACATCTCCGGAAATGGAATTTGAACCTGGGCGTATCGCTGTGTTCCGTTAGCGCTTTTCAGATCAACGAATCCCCCCGTTTAATAAAAGAGACATCAGCATTTGCACATCCCGTTACAAACGAAAGCCCAATTTTACAATGATACTTAGTCAATGACAGGCAGGTTTACAAATTTCAAATATGTTTTTTTTACCTTTATAGTCTATTAAACCGTCGCCATTTAAATCGGCTTCTTTAAACATAGCTTTTATATCATCTTCTGATAAATTTTCTCCTAAGCGCCTCATAGTGTACCTTAGTTCGTGCTTATCTATGAAACCATTGCCATCCATATCGAACACCTTAAAAGCTTCTATTCTTCGTTTCTCATCGGTATTTTCCGTAACGGTGGATGGGCCTTCGGCACCCTGTATTTGTAAATTTTGGTGCCATCTTTGCATCATGTGTAAAAATTCGTCGTATTCTACAAAGCCGTTTTCTGTGGAAAGAAAAAATATTAATCAATTTATAAGTATACAACATAACATTTTGTCTAAACAAGAATGGAGTGGATCAGTGGTGTTTTATGCTACAGTCAAGTTTCTTCCTTTTGATGCAATTAGTTTAAGATGGTGTAAAAAAGCATTATGTGGAAAAAACTCTTTTTTACTCAAGGATCTGTTAGCGAAATTCGAACATAGGCGGTAAGAGACACTGATCTGTAAGCCGGAAATAAAGACACCGAAGCCCGGAACGCAACAGAAAAAAGGGTGCTCGCTTACAATGGTAGAAAGGTCTGAAATCTTGGGTTTTGTGAAGTTTGTTATATTCTGATCTAGAGAGCATTTGAAGGGTAATACAAACTATTATAGAAATTTTTTATTTGTTATATCTTGATAGGTAAGTTTAAATACTAATTTATCAAATATAACGACCATGGAAGCCAACAATACCGAAAGTAACAACAAATCGAGCGAATCAAATGCAATTGACACAGTCCATTTAATAATGAAACAAAAATCAACCGATTGAACTGAGAAAAAAAAATAAACAAATTTAAAGTAATCCTGCTAACATCAGTAAAATTTAATTATTCCATCCATGAAATTCCCTTTTCTGTGCAAAAATGATAGATTTTACCAACCATTCTAAATTCAAATATAATTATTCCACACCGAATGTTCGTCAGTGTTATGAAGATTTTGCGCTGGCGTGTCATCAACGACTTATTGGAAATTAGGAAGGAGTGTTAATGGACTGCAGCAATATCGAAATTCAATAAGAAAATGAGATTTTGCTACTGGTAATATCCCCATATCTGTCAGATTTTTTTACACTTGATGTAGTCGATGAAATTCAATTAAATGAAGTTTTTATTTAGCGAATTCGTTTCTGTTATTCAAATAGAATTTTCATTTCTGCCAGTTCGCTTAAAAATGTTATTACTTGTAGTATTTATTTCTTAGAAGTAAAAAAGCAACAATGTTCCGAGTGAGTTGAGTTGAGTAATTGTGTTTAACGTCCCAGTTAAGAATATTTCACTTATATCGAGACGTCGCCAGCTATAGGCGAAAGTGCAGATTTTGCCTGTGCGTTGCGCTGATGCCATTAAACAGCAGGGTTCTTTATCATGCCATGCCTAACGTGACACGGGACCTCGTTTATTTTTGGTTCCCATCCGAAAGAACCGTGACTTTCATTTCGTAATGCCGAGTGCTTGGCGAAAGAACGAACAGTCACTACCCACTTTCAAGTCTTGGGTTAGACCCGGTCGGGGTTCGAACCCACGACATCCCATATACGAATGTTCCGAGTGAATAAAATCATTTAATACAAAAAGTCAATCAATCAGGAATTTTTTCAGCAAAAGGTTATCCGTTTATCGTCTGTAAAATGTAGACTTGAATATTTTTGTTGATTTTAAATGTATTTCTAACCTAACAATGAAACGATGCTCAAATGAATTAGACATTGCACGATCTTTTAATCGTCAAAGAACCTAGTTAAGACTCTCCCGTTGGGAAGACATATTTCTTAAACAAACAGAGAATAGAGATCCCCGAGTAGATCTATTATATAGGACAAATTATATTCATAAAAATGTTTACTACCAGCGTACAAAAAAGATGTTCTGATTAAATGAATCAATACATTCCAGATTCTCTCAATCATTACACATAATAACAAAGAATTTCCAATCAATTTCCTACAAAAGCCTTTCGTGTAGTGTTTATATAATTACATTAGGAACGATTACAGACCAAGCAGATAAAAATGTCTTAAAACACATGCGCTGTCCTATATACATTGTCTCAGGAAAGAAACCACAAATTTGGAATAAGTTGAGTTTAAAAAGAAGGATGCATAAGATTAAAAGTTCTTCATGCTTCAGTCAAGATCAAAATTATTTCACTTATTTTTATACGGTCAGTTTGGTTTATGCGGTCAGTTTAGGGGTGGTCAGTTTTTTTCCTCATTTACATATCAAAGGCCGAAAGATGCAAACAACAAAAATGTCTGAAGAAAACCAACGTCGTTTGGCAAGGCAACTGACTAGATTCATATATTAGTATTTGTCCACATGACTTCTAGGTAGTCAATATGATCCGTAAGCTGGCGATTTTGAGGACTTTGTCACCTCGACTCTCCTGATTTTAACCAGACCTTACTGCAACCATGGCAACTTAAGATAACTGTTAAGTGACATTAAATGTATAACTGAATAAATTTATCATATATTTTACCGTTGGTGTCTGCATTTTTAATCATTTCATCAACATCGTCCTGACAGTAATCATGTCCTAACGTCCGTAATACACATCCCAATTCATCCGAGGATATTTTACCGTCGTGGTTCTTGTCAAATAAATCAAAAGCTTGTTTCATTTCTGAAAATAGAAAAAAATTAAATATTTATATACATTTTTTAAGTCATCAGTTTTATATCCGTGTTTGTATATTCTAAATTATTTGCTCTCTCTCTCTCTCTCTCCTCTCTCTCTCTCTCTCTCTCTCTCTCTCTCTCTCTCTCTCTCTCTCTCTCTCTCACATACACACACACACACACACTGAGATAATAATAATTATAATAATAAAATTGTTTTGCACACATACAGTATAGCAGAACTCGGGATTTCATCTGAGACAAGTTGTCACTGATGGAGTAACGACGGTTGAGAGAGAGAGAGAGAGAGAGAGAGAGAGAGAGAGAGAGAGAGAGAGAGAGAGAGAGAGAGAGAGAGAGAGAGAGATATGTTGATTTTGCAACAAGATAAATCAAGTTCCATAGCTCCTTTTTAGACGTGCTAATGTCTATCACATTAAGATAATTACGATAATACCACATCTCTACTCCCCCGTATGACCCGCCGATTTATAACTTAAAGACTCACAGATCACAGCTACTTAGCACACTAATTTTATAGCTACTTAAAATAGATACATCAATAACAAAGAGCTAATTCTGTGATAGCTGTAAGTTATTTAGAAGAAATTACGATTTTTCTGTCTGTCTATCCGTCTGATTTTATTTCTTCAAATATCCAAGTAATTTGGAAGATACGGAGAAAAAATGATTAATTCGTCTGTCCGTTCTTCCATTATTTTAGTATAAAACCCAATTCGTTAAAAATTGATAAGTACTGACGTCCGTCCGTCTGTCCGTATGTTTATTAACTGGACTATCAATATCCATTAGTTTTTGTTTTATAATATAGAAACCAAAAACTTCACTACACAAACTGATGTATCATAACACACACTGTGTGTGTGTGTGTGTGTGTGTGTGTGTGTGTGTGTGTGTGTGCGAAAAAATGAACCATCATCACCACAGTCTCTTAAAACAACAGTCTAACTAATTGCGGTACTTATGCACCAAAAAGTAAATTTCTAAAAATAAAACCTCCAATGAGTCATTCTTTACCATGTTACTAAAATTACCATAATGTAGACAGCTATATTGCTTATTTATTCTAATAATTCCTCTTTGGAAGTCAGTTTAAAAGAAACGATTGATAATAGTCAGTTTACACTGACTACATTGGTGAAGCGAAGGGTCAGCTACAACAGCGCCTCTGATTATCTGTCCCAACGGTTCGAATCCCATCCGTGGCAGATTTTGTGGGAGAATTTTATTACGGGCATTCGCGTTTCATGTGCCATCCAAGAAATGACAATTCTATATGAGTAAAAAAGTGATTTTTATTAACACTGCTAAGACACAACGTTATGTGTGAAGCTGTTTGGCATATTATTTCATGAACAAAACTTTTAATGAAATAACAACTATAAATAAATAAATAAATAAATAAATAAATAAAGATGAAGATAGCAATTTTCAATAAATAACTCTGGTATTGAAAAAGGTTATGCGCCAAAACATATCTGTAATATGCTCATAATTACTTCCTAATAATCGTTTCTACAGTTTCATAAAAACAGGAATACAAAACTGGTCCGTACTGGGTCAGTTATCGGAACAGACCGGTGATACTGTCTATTTACTCAAAGTTTCGTGTAAATTCATTGTGTAGTTTAAGGTAACTGTGGTCCGGACATAACTTGAACAGACCAAATGACATACACCATTATCTTTTTACTAGGCCGAAGTTTTTTTTCAGACTGGGATATGTCTGGGATAAATAATTATTTTAATATTTCAATAAAGAGTTGCCTATTGACCTGGGGAGACAGGTTACAGACGGACATTAGTATTTTGCCTGGAGGCGACATCATACAGGATATATTTATGTGTAAAGTATCGGACATTGGTCAGACAATTGATATAATGTGTATCATTCATACCGGTCAATTTGATCAATGTTACTGATCTGATAGTAAAATATTATGGGTGTTTTTATGACATGCATCAGAGCAAAAAATATATATACTTTCCCTGGCCATTATATTTTTATTCTAAATTATCCATATGTATCTTATTAAGATCATATATCACTTTCCAAAATAAAATAAATGATTTTTTTTATGATTTTGATATTTACATTACTTTCATAAAAATGTATGCGTGCATTCTTGAGGAGATCAAACAGATTAGAGTTAATGTTTTGTTATTAAAAAAAAAAAAAAAAAAAAAAAAAAAAAAAAAAAAAAAAAAAAAAAATTCAAGGACATCAAGGGAAAAACTACTTGTCTTTTCAAGCAACTATAAAACAAATGTACGAATAGAAAGATTTCCCTCTGTACCCTCAAAAATTGAAAGAAAAATCCGAAAATGACGACAGAAAATTATCGATGAAATGAATGATTGGACTTAAAAAATAAGTGTTAACTACTTCAAAGATAAAAAAAAATTCTTCCACGATGTGCAAAACATTTTTTTTTACAACAATTTTTTCCTTTTCAACACGAAATACGAGTAGGTATTCTATACACAATTTTAGTTTTTCCATTGTTTAATAAATAAATAAATAAATAAATAAAAACTGAGTAATTCCACACACTCAAGGCTGGACACAATCTTATCCAACTAGTTAATTCTTAACAAATCAAAAAAAATAAATAAAAAAAATAAAGAAAGAAAGAAATAACTACAAAAAACTATTTTTAAAAAATACATTGTGATAGTGATAAAAATATAAAACAAATCAAATCCGAACCTTACCGATAACTCCAAATATTTTGAAGTCAAAAGTCAAAATCAATCAAAGCCAAAAATAGATAAAATCAAAGTTTTTAGAACTTACGCTGGATTGTGAGATACATGTTTCCACCCTGTACAGTACGATGCAGACAGGATACTTGCAGTCTGGCCAAAGGACTGAATACAATGCGTTACCTGTTATATGTATTTTACTGTTGCACGCCATTTTATGACGTAAATGACAGGTAACTTGTACAGGTAAGAAGCTGTCACTCATGTTTCATTTCATGTCTGTTTCACAGCTGTCTATATTTAGATGTTTGCCGTAAAAGTCAGCAGCTCAAGTGACACTTATGCATGCAATAAATCTAAAATAACCCAGATGAGATTTTTTTTTGTTTTAACTTATTAAGATCCATTGATTATGGAGACTTTAGGTGTTCATAATTTCCCAATGGACTCGGGATATCTTGTTTTACAAGTTTTTGTTTGTGACAGTAATTACGATTGAATGTTCTGATAAACCATAACCATAGTAAATAATGAAAACCAAAATTCTAACATTCTACGGTTTAATTAGAAGTGTTCATCTAGTCGGTCACTCTGAAATCTTTAACATATCTTTAGAAAAAACTTCATAGATACCGTGGTTAGACGCTCCCAGCCTTCCAAGTCAAACATTATGCCAGAAATGTTTTAATGTGGTATAGTGTAACATACCCCCAAACACCCCCCAAATATCTGAAATTATCAAAAATATGGTAAAGATTTGGTTAATTCCGCGAAAATATATTTACAATTATAGGTGATTTTTTTTTATGTTGATATTAAGTTGTAAAGGGTTTTTTTTACTTGTGTGTATAGAATTGATTAGCCCGTTGCTAACCTAAAACTTTGGAAAACACAAACATGGGCATACGTGAATGTCAATTGATAAATAAAGGGTTGAGATTAAACAGATAAGATTTGACATAACAAGCAAGGAATCAATGAGAATAGAGGTTCCTGGCTTAAAAAAAGAAAGATTGATAGATAAATAAATAAATAAATAAATGATTTTGTCCCTCTGGTAACAATATCTGTTTATTACAAATACACAAAAAAAAAAAAAAAAAACCCAAAGTTTTAGTAAATGCTCTTAATGCTAAATGTCAACTAAAATTTGTCGATAGAAAATGTAATGCTTATTTTTCCACAGTTCTCTCCTTATCTTGCTAAACAAATTCTTAAAATATGACACTGCTCCATTTAGATTGTAGAAATATAGCCAATTAAGTGCACTGAAAGAGACACAAAAGAATCACATTTAAATCTTATAAGTGTCAACTTCCAAATGCTCTTGTTTGAAATAAAAGGAAACATTTTATTAAAATTTCAATTTCAAAATGTCATCATTGTCAGCTCGCAAATGCCGCTAGCGAAACATTAATTTCAAATGCGGGAATTAATTGAATACTAACTGCATGTATATAGTTTAACTTCAATATCAAAAACTCCTTAAATGCTTCTAGTCACGTAGAAGTGAATTTAATTGATTTAAACCCCCGCTAGTGTGGGATGCTGAAGACTATTACACCATCATTTCTACTTCATATTTAAAGTTTATTTTAATTTTAATGATCTTGAAATAGTTTAGAAGGTGTTACCTTTGACTTATTTTAATATATTATATACCAATTGTATATAACCTTGTGCCTACGTGGGATGATATACTATTTATCTTGTTGGCGTTTCATTGTGTGCATCCGTAAGTGGGAGGTCGTGGGTTCGAACCCGATCAGGTCTGACCCAAGACTTGAGAGTAGGCAATGACTGTTCTTTCGCCAAGCACCTGGCATTACAAAATAAAAGTCACTGTTCTTTCAGATGGGAACTTAAAATAAACGAGGTCCCGTGTCATGGTAGGCTTGGCACGATAAATAATCCTGTTGTACAATGCTACCAGCACAACACACAGGCAAAATTTCTTCACTTTCGCCTATAGCTGGCGACGTCTCGGTATAAGTGAAATATTCTTGACTGAGACGTTAGACACCATTACTCAAGTCGATGTGTGCAGTTGTGGGGTTTCGGTCACCTAGTTTTTTCTGAAGCTCGTGTTTCTAGATCATATCGACTTCCACTGATTTACCTGATCAGTACATCAATGGTAAGCCTTACGGCTTGTTGCGATATTTTGTACTTTTTCAATAATTAATAGGACTAGGTTTCAAACCCACTCAAGCAGATTATCGTGTGAAAAAAGATTGTCAATTTACTTGACGAAAGTCTGTTGTTTTATTCGGGCACTTCGGCGTCCTGCGCTATTTCAGAAACTGACTGCCTTCAAATAAGTAAAGTATCTTGACTGAGGCGTAAAACACCATTACTGCATTCCATTCTATGTGAGGTTGAAGTTAAAATTTGAAATATACTTTTAATACTTGTGATATTAATACCGTCAAAGAAGGCCGTACGTTTGATTCACGTCTGTATCTCGTTAATTTGATTCACGTCTGTATCTCGTTAATATGATTCACGTCTCGTTAATATGATTCACGTCTGTATCTCGTTAATATGATTCACGTCTCGTTAATATGACTCACGTCTGTATCTCGTTAATATGATTCACGTCTCGTTAATATGATTCACGTCTGTATCTCGTTAATATGATTCACGTCTCGTTAATATGATTCACGTCTGTATCTCGTTAATATGATTCACGTCTGTATCTCGTTAATATGATTCACGTCTGTATCTCGTTAATACTGTTTATAATTTAATATTATTATTAAACACATTTCTATTTTTTTAACGGTCTTTGTTTCTTCATCATGCGAAAATTAACCGGTGTAATTCCGGCGTTATACACCAAGCGTACGAGTAGGTAGCCATATATAGAAATTGATCGTGAAATTTATAACTAATTTCTACGAAATAAAACGACACCTAGTTTCAAATCGTTACACTAAACATTTCACATACTTGAAATATAAATCTTGCTGCGGATTTGATTAAATTATCTATTTTTTTGGCAATTTTTTTTTTTTTGCCGTCAAAAATTAACTTTTGTCGTCTGTGTCGTTCTGAAAAGGTTGTTAATATACATAAATCACCATGGTAACGGAACATAAACATCAATTTGATTTTATAATCACTTCAACTGAATACAATACACTGATAATAAGTTTGCATGCTAAGACGCTTTTAAGAAATTGGTCAGACTGAATTAAATATTAAACATATTTCAGTGATAGATTTAATCGCTGATGTCGTAGACATTAGGTCGTCTTCGTTAAAAAAAAATAAAATAAAATAAAATAAAAAAATAAAAAACTGTTTTATAATTCAATTGGAGTACTCAGATTTGCAGAATGTTAAAATTAAGATTTGTTATGTGGCTTGTTTCCGGATATTTAAACAAACGATTCCTTTATTCACATTTTAACAAAGTTTTCTTGAAAAGAATATAAATAGTTGACAATACAATCAATAACAGTATTTGTCTACAGAGACTCGTTTTACAATTAAACCAGATATTCTGTTTTACCGGTAAAATGTTGTTTCTATCTTAAAAATTGACACGTGGGGCAATCGTTAAAGCTGCATTACGTTTTCCAGGGGAAAAAATTAAAACGGTGCTGATCTAATTAATAATGTTCCTAATGAACAATGTTACGTTTGGTTCAACGATAAAAGCTCGAATAAATACAGAAATAATAAATGTGTGATCTAATATTAGGACATGGTTACGTCATAAAAAAAACGGGTCATTTAAACACAACTTACAAAACGGTGAAATACGATAAATTAAACAAAAAACTTCATTGTATTTGTCATTTGTGACTTAGTAAAGGATACATAACACCATTGAGAATACATTTGGATATTTATGACGGACAATTAACGCAAATTTTCAGGTTTTCTCTTTGATTCATTCGAGGGTCTGTACATCAGTGCGCATGCTCCAAGCTAATAATAATAATAATCGTTAGACAAGTGAGCAACGAGTTAGAAGATTTCGTTTATTTACTGCTAACAGGAATGAAATGTTAGAAAATGAATCTCAGGGATCGTGAAAAGAAGTTAACAATTTTTTTTAAAAAAATAGAAAATAAAAAAAAAATTATGCTTTTGGTAAATGAATCTGAACATGCCAATGAAAAAATATTATAATGTGTCGGTGGCCGACTGGTCTAAAGTGTGTGCGCTCGGACCACAATGCCTTTCATCGCCTAGGTACAAATCTAGCGCAGGCAGATCCTAGTGTGAGACAGTTTGTCTAGTGTGAGACAGTTTGTCAGTGAGTGGTTTACGGGGACTACGGTTTACTTCACCATAAAAGAACTGCCCGCCTCGATGTACTGGGAAACATCAAACACCATTGTTGTTTATTTTTCTTACTGCACTGTCATTGATTCTCCAAAATATTAAAACCTAAAAAAATCCTCTTATTTATAGGAACTCTTCACCCGTAAGTCTCGTCATGTGACAAGCGAGATTTTGCGATTTCCGGAAGTAAAACCATTTGGTGTGAATGGCCGGAAACTGTGATAAATGCAAAAGCGAAAGCGTAAGTTTTCAAGGGTTCCTTCTGAGTATGAGAAAAAAAACCTATAAACTCATATTAACTTTTATGTATTTTTGTTGTTGAATAAAACAGCTTAAAACGTGTCATCCCTTATCTCTTTATTATGATGCATTTTAATCACGTTTTATTGAATTAAACAATGATGGTTTTTAAAATTATCGCTATTTACTTTCTATAAAATTTCTGTCGATCAATAACGCTAATACCTAAGATGATTACTGAACACAGAATCCAAAAACACACGCCTTAAAAATATTAAAATAATTATAATAAACATCACGTGTCTAATGTAGCAAAACGATGCATGTGAGACTAATGCGATTGTATAAGCCAACACGTGGACGTCACATAAATCTTGTTTACAATATTACGACCATGATCGTCACCCACATCTATGTTCTATTTAAGATGATATATTCTAGTTTAGCACGTGCGCGCTACCTTATTCGTTTTATTATTTAAGTGTTAAATCATCACTAATATGGTTTTCTTTAGACATGTTTAGAAGCCATAGAACGACACAATGGTAAGATCAGAGAACAATGTTTTATACTGTTTTTGTTTCTATGTTTGCCTTAATTATAAACAGATTATAAATCTCAAAGTGATTTCAAAACAAACTGCTTATTTGATGTCTATATTTGGCATAAATATTTATGATTTGTAACAAATGCACGTGCATTAAAACACGAGCTGTCTACTTATACAAACCTCTATAGCGGTCAGAACAAAGAACAATTCACGAACAACAATTGTATTGCAAAAGGTCCCCAATTTTCGACCGCTAGTTTATTAGTTTATCTACTGTTTGTCGAGTGGTGACATAATACATGTATATGTTTTCGTTACCAATATATCCGTATTATGGGGTCTTCTCGATTCTCCCACTTTTAATTACCTATATATCAACATTGGTCTTCAATGTTGTTTTGGTAATTATAGTCTATTTCCTCTGTGTGTGTGTGTGTGTGTGTGTGTGTGTGTGTGTGTGTGTGTGTGTTGTGTGTGTGTGTGTGTGTGTGTGTGTGTGTGTGTGTGTGCGAAAAGTGTGGTACAGTTAGTTGGCCGTAAATCCCGAATTTTTATTTATTTTCATTATGATATTTTTTTAAAATTTTGTTATGTGTTTTTTTTTTTTAATTTTTAACCAGTACACAACCAGTCGAAAACATTCGACGAAGACGATGACGTTCATCTTAATACTGGTTACATACTCGTGTGTATTTGATTATTGTCTTACCTTTGTTCTCTTTCTCTGTGAAGCCATTTTGTAGTCTACTATTGGGTAATTTCTGATCTACGTTATTCGTTGCCATGACATCAGTTGTGTTTGATTCTTTCGATCGAGAATGTTTCTTTTTTGACTTCGGACTTAATCGTATAAGTTTCTTACACTTTGAAGACTGAAAATACACAAAAATGAAAGCAAAATTAAAAATATTGCCGAAATATCTTTTTAAATGGATGATTTTAACAGGCTTATTGAATTATGTTCATAAATGTTGCTTAAGGAATTTTCCGGTGTACGACTTCAATACGATTCAGAGTTCGTGCTTGTCGTAGATTTCCAGAATAACATCGTTTTTTTAAGGAAAACGTCAACTTATGCGATTGTAATGGAAATGATTGTTTCGCGCGAACAAGATGTTACGTGGTATACATGCGAACTCGTTTGTTTCCGGAAACATTTACATGCAGTTCCCGTAAAATGACGTCATGGTGTTCAATAATATAAATATCGTATTTTGTACTATAACGTCAAATCCAGATAGCGCAATTCAAAAAAAAGCCCTGCATACGTGAAAGGATAAAATAAAATAACTCAATCAAAGGCGCTGAACTTTTTGCTTTGAATACTTTTTGATAAAACATATTATGGAATACATTCGCCTGAAATGAACATAAAACAGAAACAAATGTATCATATTTTGATTTTGTTTTTGTCAATAACATAAGTGTAATGCTGTTAGTTGATGTTTAGTACATTTGGGTTCAAATTTAAATATTAATTAATAAAATTTCATATCTATAAGTTTCAATTTTCTTTATTTCTCTAATTGTGAGTTACAATAATGAGAAAATATACATACAAATATACATACAATTACTACATACATGAGTAAAACTAATGTTAAAATAAATCTATCGAGAACTGGTTTTTCATATTTATCAAGAACTGGTTTTACAATTTGGCAAGGCCGCTCCCTAACTTAGTCCTTATATTTATATGGCTTTGGTCATAGTTTTACAATCATTCCTTAACTAAGATTTCTTTAATTTAAATCTTGCAGATTTATAATCATGATTATTCTATTAATTTTTAAGAAATACAGAAATATTAAGGTGCCATTTCTAAGATCACTTCAAGCACATAACATCCGTTTTTATTTTTTATCACACATGGATATTGTTATAGTTTCAAAAGAAATTGTACGGCAAAATCTGCTAAATTTAAATTAAGGAAAATCCAAGATAAAGAAAGATTGAGATACTGGGACCAGTCCCTCTTACAATAACTATAAGTTAACATCAGCCATCATAAAGTTACAATACCATTAGATCAAACATCACAGGGGCCGCGCTAATCGAGTGGCTTTAGCATTAGCCAGCAAACTCGAGGTGTCTCTGCTGAGGGTTTTGGCCCCGGTCAACCGCAAGTAAGAAAGTTTTTTTCCTTGTCGTGTATCTTTACAAGTTGGCCTGGTACAAGTTTAACAGACTAGGTTGTCTGCGATGTTTATCTGCAATTTTGCAGGTGACGGTAGGTCGACATAAGTGCGCACTAGTGCAATGAAGATCAGAAACACTCGCAAACTGACACGCAACATAGAATTGTGTTATAATTATCTTCGAAAATAATAAAAATTGTCTTGTCACAAATGGATTTTGTGAAGTAATATACAGCGTCCAACCAAACAAGAATGCCAGTACTTTCTGCAATAAAATGACAAACTGTCTAACAGATGGAACCGCCTACTGAGATGCGAACCCCGAAGTGATAGTTCTATTTTTCAATGGCACACGCTTCTCAGTTCTTAGCCCCTTTCTGTTAAGATTAAAATACATATTGCTGCAACAGTTTTACGATGTTTACAATCCCACGTGACAATGTAAAACGTGAGGAAGAAAAATATTGCATGCCTGACAAATTATCAGGCCAAATGAAAGAAGATAAAAGCATGTCTACATTGTAATCTAAGCTGTTACACGTATCAAATATTAACGCAATGGATTTTTTTTTTATACTTCAGCGCCGACGACCTTCTGGTTTACGCTTCAATCTACAATACACCCAACCAAATCGACTTAAACATCACGTGAATTGAAAATTTATAAAACATTAAGTCTTGTTGCAACAATTTTTTTTTTTTTGTGATATTTAGTTTAAAAGTCTTCACATGAAGACTATAATTATGATTAATTATACATGTTTGGTGCCTGAATTCACATTATCATCGCCCTGGCATTATAGCCTACTTTAATTTCTTAGAAGATTGTTAAGAGTCCGGATGCAAGTGCAGTGATGTTTATTCTCTATTTTCAAAATTTTCAATGCAGGTAAATAGAATTGTCTTAGATTCTCAATTTTTTTTTTAAAGAAAAATAGCCTATGTAAAATTTGGTTATGTATTATCTCTTACCTCATTCTCCTGTTTTTTCGGCATTTTGGCCGAACTTGATGAAAACAAAATTCCTAATTTTCTTGAAAAACAATTTGTGTCAATTTTAACTTTAAATTTCAAGCACCCGTTATATTGTCACAAAATCTACAACACATCCCATTTATATATACCCAAAAACATTAAAACTGGTTGTTAAATTCATTTCTTTTTTTTTTTTTTTCTTTTTTTTTTCTCTGTTTTCTTCATAATAGTAAATATCCTCTGCGTGTCTTTATTTATACGACAAACTACCGGTATCCATCTCTTTAAATCTACCCCTGGCTGAATTTTAAATTTCTTTTATTACAATTTAACATTATTTTTAGAATTTTATTCAAATTTAAGCACATAAAATACCCGTCTTACTTGATGATGAGGGGTAGATAAGTCGCGTGTAGTATACGAGTCTTACCGGTATAGCTGGTTTGATTGGATGGTTTACGATTCCCGTACATATCTGTGACGTCAGAGAGTTGACCTCACGTAAAAACTTTAATCAAAATTGAGAGCAACATCTGAAGAGCTGTTTGTTTGTTTATGTTTTTTATCTTTTAAGTTTTAAGAATTTTTTGTTTGTGGTTTATTTTCTTTAAAGCTGTTTTTAACATAATTTTGCAGCGATATTCATCAAATTTTGAATAATAATGATTGTTTACCTACTTCAAATAGATAAAAAGGCATTTATAAGAAATTGGGATCAATTTTCGGATGATCAGGATGGCATAAACTTGAATTAAAATTAGTTTTTAATTTCATTTTGCATGTATTTATTTACTTATCAATTTTACATTTTGAAAGATACTAGTATATATATAAATATAATTTTAATGAATTTTATATTCGTGGGAAGAATATATCAAACTGAATGATCTGATATTATATAATTATAGATAACTTGATTGCCGGAGTAAATCACTTATTATTATTATTATTATTATTATTATTATTATTATTATCAAATTCGTTACCAATTTTATTCTGCAGTCATTTTTGCAAATACATACAAAAATATTTTCTAACTCATTTTTGAGGTCTCTAACCAAATATGAAGTCTATTCTTTCAAATATTTTAGCACGTTCGTAGTACAAACTACTCTGTAACATATTTCGCGTCTATTCTGAACCCGTAAGTGGGAGGTCGTGTGTTCGAACCCCGAACGGGTCTGACCAAAGACTTGAAAGTGGGTAGTGACTGTACTTTCGCTAAGCAATCGGCATTATGAAATGAAAGTCACGGTTATTTCGGATTGGAATTTAAAATAAACGATGTCCCGTGTAACGGTAGGCGTGGCACGATAAAAAACCCTGCTGTATAATGCCATCAGCGCAACGCACAGGCAAAATTCCTGCACTTTCGCCTATAGCTGGCGACGTCTCGATATAAGTGAAATATTCTTAACTGGGACGTTAAACACCAATACTCAACTCAACTCTATTCTGAACAAAATTTTGCGACCTTAACCAGACAAAAATATTCTGTAGTTATTAAATTAATCAAAAATCTATTCTGAAAATAATTAAGAATGTGAATCAAATACAAAGTCTATTTTGCAGCTTTTTTATTTTAGCAAATTCGCAAATAAAAAAAAAACAAACAAAAAAATAAATAAAGTCAACGTTTACTTTTTTGCGACATTGTGCCAAAGTATCTTTGTTATACAATAACACTAATTATATAGAGATTGAGCCAAAAAATCAATTTCATTGTTTTTTCAAACAAATTATTCTTTTGAAATCTAAAAATATCGTGAAAATTATAACCCTGAACATCTTCATATATAATCTTCAGTTCGACGACCGTAGTACTTACATTAGGACTTTCTATTCCAGTCGAGTTAAAGAGAAGGATCGGTTTTATCACATGATTATCGTTTGTAAAATATAATAAACTTCGTGGATGATATTAGCTTTTTTGTTTTATTTTTAGACTTGTGTTTTGTTGTCATGATGATGGGGGGGATATTAATTTCTTCTGTGATCATGATGATGTTATTCATTTGTTCTAAATTTAGTTCTTAACTTATTGATCTCGTCATAACAATCAAAAGACTGCGATGAAAACACAACTTAAAAACTAAAATAGAAAAATAATTATCTTGTATAATATTCATCATAATTCCCGACCCCCCCCCACCTCTCTCTCTCTCTCTCTCTCTCTCTCTCTCTCTCTCTCTCTCTCTCTGATTTATTTCGATATTAATTTCGCTTTTTTGCTTTCCAACGAAATCTACGAAAAATCACCTGGAAACATTTGTTTTTTTTTTAACCTGATGGAGAAATTTTCCTCACTCTAACACATGAATTGTGTAACAATTCTTATATAGCAATTTCGCATATCTGTCGAAATGCAGCACAGCGCTTACATGTCTTCGCATTCTCTCTCTCTCTCTCTCTCTCTCTCTCTCTCTCTCTCTCTCTCTCTCTCTCTCTCTCTCTCTCTCTCTACGAAATACCCAATATATACATTCATTGCGATTCAAGATGTGTCAGAAATAGGACATCACACATTAAACTGCTAAGATCAAATACATAAATTAAGTGATTGATTAATACCAATATCACTGCATTTATATCGAGGAATAACCAGCCTTTGGTACATTTTCAATAATGGTTGGGTTGTTTTAACATCGTGGATTATTTTAACATCGTGGATTATATTAACATCGTGGATTACTTTAACATCGTGGATTATATTAACATCTTGGATTATATTAACATCGTGGATTATATTAACATCGTGGATTATTTTAACATCGTGGCCGATGATTATATTAACATCGTGGATTATTTTAACATCGTGGATTAGGAACATTTAATATCTGTCTTGATTTCTTTCAAATTAAATTTTAGTTAAGAAGCTCTAAGCTATATAAATTCTTTGATCCCAGATCAATTAAATGTATGAATAATCAATTCCATTTTAAATTTCCTTTAGAAGATGCATGTGCACATAGTAATTAGTTTCATCAGCAGACTTGAATACTTGAAATAAATTTCAAATTATTAATTATATAAGTTGTTTTAAACTGCTTCTAAAAAAAGTAAACTAGACTGATATAGTAAAGAATACATTTTTTCATACTTTTACATTTCTAGGGTAATCTTGACAAATAGAAACTTAAAAATTATAAACGTATCTTAAATTTTGTTCTAATTATAATTTTCTGACATGTCTATGTATTTTATTTTTATAATTAACTGACCCGTCTCTTATTTTTATAATTAACTGGCCTGTCTATTATTTTTATAATTAACTGACCCGTATTTTATTTTTATAATTAACTGACCCGTCTATTATTTTTAGAATTAACTGACTTGTCTATTATTTTATAATTAACTGACCTGTCTATATATATTATTTTTATAATTAACTGACCTGTCTATTATTTTATAATTAACTGACCTGTCTATTATTTTTATCCTTCTTCATCGCCTGTTACACTAAAATTCAATTGACCACTCGATATAAAATGTTCTTTAAACTAAAACTTAGGACTGTTTCTCTTTTTCTCTTTCAGTTAATTACAAAACTGATTTTTTTCGATATTAAATTGTTCTCTGAAACTCAAGCTGGCCACTTCGATTCTGCAATGTTCTTTAAAGCTAAAACTGACCGCAGTGTCCTCTTTAAAACTAAAAAACTGACCACTACAATACGAATATTATCTTTATCTTATACAACTGTCCAATTGGATTATAATGCTTTCTGTATTAAGAATCTGTAATGATTCGTTATTTTCAGGTAAATATTATATCTACACCACCACGTGGTCAGTACAACAATACTCGGAAACATTACAGCATCTCTTTTATAACGCGATATATCTCGTGTGTGGGTGTTTGAATCTTCTCAGAATCATGACGTCATCAATATAATGCTTTATGTTCTCGTTAAGAAATATATTGTCAATACACTGAATATTGTTATATCGATAAAAAGTTAATTAAATGCTTAACAAGAGCAGAGAGAGAGAGAGAGAGAGAGAGAGAGAGACTGATTTATTGGGGTTTAACGTCTCAGTCAAGAATATTTCCCTTATATCTTGACATTACCAGCTATATGTGATAGAATTTTGATATTTAGAGTGCGGTAAGTTCAATGTGCGTGGAGGGTACTTTAACAGACCACGCCTGCCGGGACATGGGGCATTGGTTTTTTTAGGGTCTCATCCGAAGTACCCGATGACTTTTATTTCTAAAATGCCGAGTGCTTGGCGAAAAAAACAGTCACTACCAACTCTCAACTTGTTGGTGAAGGAGAAAAACAACTTTTCTTAAGCATATTGTCTTACCTTCTTATAACAAACTTTGTTTTAAGAAAAAATCCTTTCCTTTTTGATGTCCTAAAAAGAGAAAGTTCAACCTCTCTCTCTCTCTCTCTCTCTCTCTCTCTCTCTCTCTCTCTCTCTCTCTCTCTCTCTCTCTCTCTCTCTCTCAAATGATCTATCACAAGCACCTGTTCCATTACTTAAGTGCCATTAAAAGATTTCGGTTCTAAAATACACCGGGAAACAAAATTTATATAAAATGGTTCGGGTGTCCAATTGTGTTTTCTCAGTGGTTTATCACATTTCTATTTCAAGTTCGTGCTTAGTTTGAAACATGCGCTGGAACATGCGCTTTTTTAAACCTTAAAACATGTTTTAGGTATATTAAGTAAAATTTTAATTTATGCAATACAGTTTCAGCTTTAAGAAGATAAAAAGAAGTAGAAAAATAAATTTTTCATTCTTTTTAATCCATCTATCACATGCCGGAAGCTGGAATAGAATAGATATCGATCCGGTCATTTGCTAACACTGAAGGTTATAATATCAAACGGAATCGAACTACGTTATACATTGTAAATGAATCACTTCTTCATGTCTTAATTATCGAACATCCAAAATATACCCGGGAAAAAGTTCGTGTGCCAAAATTAACCTAAGCTGACAACAGTAATGACGTCACAAACTTTATAAATCAAACTCCATCTATCGACAAAATGAAACCGAGAAGGGGGATGATGTACAAACCGGAATGACTTGATGATGAAGATGATTTAAATTTTTGTTTTACATTCTAAATTTGTAGTTTTTATCATTGATTATATATAGGTTTTCCTGGAGATGTGTCTTATCATTTCTATTTTAAGAATCTTCTTTTATATTGAAATTTAAAAAGAGAAAATAGATTTTTTTTTTTATTGGCTGTTCAATACTTTTGCGATGATTGGGGTGATCAATACAAATCTTTGCCAATAGGTACCATTCTAACTCTTTATTTAGAAAGTAAATCAATACTGATCGTCTTTTTTATTGTGTCGACACCGTCAGATTGGATTGTAGTAGATAACTGGTGTTTTACGCCCCAATCAAGACTCTTTCACTTATATCTAGATGGTTAGTTCTATGATGACGGACGAAGCCGGAGTGCCGGAAAATTGACAAACTTTCTCACACTAGGATCTGCCAGGATGAGATTCATACCTAGGCGGTGAGAAGCACTGTGATCCGTAAACGCACGTTGAATCGACCACCGAATCATTGTCGACGCCGGGAGGGACAAGTTATATAGTAAGTTACACACTTGCCAGTATGAAATGTTTTACCCATTCTCTCTAATGCCAATGAGAGAACAAAAGTACAATCTCTGTCAAAATATGTCATTCTGTACCCCACTTACCGACTCAATTCAAAAGAACGAAAGACTCATCTCTGTCAAAATATGTCATTCTGTACCCCACTTACCGACTCAATTCAAAAGAACGAAAGACTCATCTCTGTCAAAATATGTCATTCTGTACCCCACTTACCGACTCAATTCAAAAGAACGAAGGTCACATCTCTGTCAAAATATGTCATTCTGTACCCCACTTACCGACTCAATTCAAAAGAACGAAGACACATCTCTTGTCAAAATATGTCATTCTGTACCCCACTTACCGACTCAATTCAAAAGAACGAAGACACATCTCTTGTCAAAATATGTCATTCTGTATCCCACTTACGGACTCAATTCAAAAGAACGAAAGACACATCTCTGTCAAAATATGTCATTCTGTACCCCACTTACCGACTCAATTCAAAAGAACGAAAGACACATCTCTGTCAAAAGGTTTTATCACTTACTTTCTGAATTCATTCTGATGAGTTGAATTAGAAAAAATAAATTTGCCAATAGGTGTCGTTCTTTCCCTTACTTCCCGTTGTGAAAAATGATGCGACACTTACAGTCAAGGAGCAATATCTTTTAGTCAAGTTTCACTTTCTAAATACGTATAGATTTAAGGGGTTTCTAAAAGATTTAACCGAAAAGTTGGAACCATTGTGGACAACAACGTCTACCGCATGCCAGGTATATCTGTAGATGGGGACATTGGCGGCAAAGTCATGGGTGCTACATGTACATAAATAAATGTTTGTAGACATCCCGACGAAATCCCATGCCTTGAAAACGACAAGGTCGACGATTAAAAGGATGTAAGATCTGTTGACGACACCATCGACGGCAATCACATGCCTGCTCTTCTGTCTGCGGACGACGACATCGAGAGCCATCGTATACCTGTTTTGTCTGACGACAATGAAAATGACGGCGATCTCACGCCTGGTATTTTTTTTTTTTAAAAAAAAAAAAAAACAACATTAACAACAATTAAATGACTGCTTATGTCTGTGGACGATGACATCGTCTGCGATCAAATGGCTGTTTGTTTTGCACTTTTACGCCTCGACAAAAACATATTCAAGATAACACTGAAAACTTGAAAATATTCCACAACTCCTTACCTACATTGTAGGGGACATTATAATAATGGATAACGTTTTATATTTGGCAACATAGAAAATATAATTAAAAATTTTAATCCATAGCCCTGTGTATAAGTGTATTTGTGCGGAAATTATTATTCTATTTTCAGAAAAATTGATGCCTAAATACAACATATGATAATTTGTTTACCAAGACACAAGTAAAAAGAATCTAAAAATATCTTATCCGTTTGAAAACTTATCTGTTACAATGACAATGTATGCCTTAAAGAAAACATAATAACAATATCATGTTCTATTTAAAACCCCTTGTATCGATTTTGGTAGCAATTATTTTCTTTAAATTGATCATAAACTGGATTCATTTTATCACCGCCTCTGATCGTTTACTAAGGTCTCTACCAGGTCAAAGGTCAGATAAAATCAAAGCCAAGACCATAGCTGTAAGCCGGGATCATGCAAGTATTTTATTAAGCATTTAAACGTTGCTGACCAAGTGCAGAAATTTTGCCCGGGCGTTGCGCTGTTGGCATTATACAGCAGGATTCTTTATCGCGCCATGCCTACCGTGACACGGGACCACGTTTATTCTAAGTACCCATCCGACAGAACCGTGACTTTCTTTTCGTAATGCCGAGTGCTTGGAGAAAGAACAGACACTACCCACTTTCAAGTCTCGGGTCAGACTCGGTCGGAGTTCGAACCCACGACCCCCACTTACCGTGATTTACGGAGCGAACTGATCTACCGCAGACAAATAGTTTTTGATTTTTTTTATATAGAATTTTATAGGTGGGGGTACAAAAGGAAGTCTTGCCGCCAAATGAATACAATCAATTCCAAAAAACCAAGGTCAAAAGCAAGATTGCAATCTAATGTCGTGATCCTCATTCTTACCAAAATGAATGCAATCTAGTACAAATATACCGAAAGGTCAGAGCCGGCTTGCAATCCAATGACGTGATCCTCATTCTAACCAAAATGAATGCAAGCTAGTACAAATATACCAAAAAGTCAAAGCAGGCTTGCAATCCAATAACGTGATCCTCATTCTAACCAAAATGAACACAATCTAGTACAAATATACCGAAAGGTCAGAGTCGGCTTGCAATCCAATGTCGTGCACGATTTTAATATCATATAATATAGTAAAACACGTAAACTTAATTAACAATTTCAACAAACTTAAACCTCGTAAAGAATTAATTAAACCCATATATATTGCCAACAGATAATGAAATATATTTGTAACTACGACATTTACATACATGTATAATGAAAGATTATTTGATATTAAGTCCATACATATGCGAATAAAAACTGTTTCGCCAATGAGAACCATTTTTACAGCAGTTTATTACGGGTTTTGTATTCAGAAGAAAATTTAATTCCAATGCAATGACGGGGGTATGTGGTATAAACAATACTACGATAATCAAAATAAGTAATATATATCTAAAAATCGTGACAGCGATACTCGATCTTTTCCGTCACAACGCCGAGTTTTTGCGAGATATGGCGGAAAGTAACGAGTGATATTTCAGATGTTAACAATGTGATCGAAAGGGATCATAAGACTTATAATAATAATAATAATAATAATAATAATAATAATAATAATAAAATATTCCCATAGACCATTTTTAAACCGGATATTTTATCATTCTTACCATTACAAACATTTTAGATCTTTTGATGACGGTTTTGGGGACATATAAAATGTGTTAATTTTGACAAAAGTATACTTTTAACAATTGTTGTTCTATTTAGTGTACTTATTTCTTTTTTAAATATTATTATGATTATAATTACTATGATTATGATTCTTCTTCTTATTATTATTATTATATTATTTTTGCTAATCTTTGTATATATTGCGGTCATATTTTATGTATGGAAATGTAACATGTATCACTCTAATGTATTAATTCTGTCATGTGCTGATTTTGAATGCATTATTTTAATAGACATTCAAAATCAGCACACGGCACTTCTAAGCCAGTTTTTTTTAAAAAGTTCAATAACGCTTATGTTACATATTAATAAATAAAAGTTATTTTTAATATCATTTGATATGAAATATATAAATGGTTAATTTTTACTTAGCCATGGATCAGAGAAAACAGGTCCAAAATCTGAGAAATAAGAGAAAATGTTTGTGATTATTTAAAAAATTAATGGCCTTAACACACAATGTCATCAAAATTTACAAGCTTTTTCTTGATGCATACTCGACCCACGACCCAGTAAATTGAAAAACACAATATCAGACAAGGATCACTGTTAAAATCAAAACTAAACCTTGGGAAAACTTGAAGGAATCGTATTATGATAACGAAAATGATACTCCAAAATGAATCGCCCAATTCTGTTCAAAAACTCCTCCCAAAGGGTTAACGATATCAGAGATAAGATTAAAGGCTTCAAATTAAAACATTTACGCAAGTAGACTACTTAAGCGATAACAAGAAGATCGAGTTTAGTACATGTAAAAGAAAGATGAAATTTGATTTTTAAAAAAGGACGAGTTTAAAATGTTGTTATTATTATATTGATTCATTGATTTACTGACGTCCAAGTCAATAATATTTCACCAATATCATGACGACATCAGCTATAGGTGAAGTGCCAAATTTGACCTTTGCAGTGCGCTTAGGGCAACGTGTGGGGAGGTCTCTAAGAGTGCCACGCCTGTCGTGACACGGGGCATCGCTTTGTTAAGTATACACCGAAGGACCCCACGACTTTCATTTCTAAATACCGATTGCTAAGTGAAAGAATACTCACTTACAATTTTCGAGTCTTGGTCAGATTCGGTCGGAGTTCGAACCCCGACCTCCCACATAAGTGAGAACTCTGAGCTTCCGTGATGGTTTGTAGTTGTTATTAATGTGCGAAGGTAACACAACGGTTAAAATGTCAGTCTTCAATTATAGGATGTCTTACTTGTGTGGATTCCATTCTAGTCGATCGTATGACAGGATTACCGTAGAACCATTCTTTCACAAGATCCCATAAGATCATATTTAGCGATCGATCAATTATTCATTTCTGGACAGTGCATACCGATTTTATCCTGGGTACAATATGTACCATCACGCCATGACGTTAGGTTAATTTTCATCTATTTCCTACATCCATTTGTAATAATAATAATAGTTATTATTATTATTATTATTATTATTATTATTATTATTATTATTATGTTTATATGTACTAAATCCTTGTTTTAATTGGAATCGTTGGCGCTCGGTACACTAACTCACTCGGATTATTACAATATTTGTTATTTAGACGTGGCTCTGTCACATATATTTACTAGACGTTTACAAGTAGTCAATCTAATATTGTAAACAAACTGATGTATTTTCTATCGCCATAACGTTTGTATTTTGATGTATATCAAGAAAATGAATGGTATAAGTCCAACGAATCCCATCTATGACCCGGAAAAAATATGATGTAGAATTGAGTAATGGAATTTAACGTCCCAGTCAAAAATATTTCACATATATCGATACGTCGACAGCTAAAGGCGAAAGTGCAGAAGTTATGCCTGTGGGCCGTACTGATGGCATTATAAGCAGGTTTCTTTATCATTCCACGCCTACCGTGACACAGGACATCGTTTATCTAAAGTTCCCATCGGAAAGAACCGTGATCACTTCGTATTGCCGAGTGTTTGGCGAAAAAACAGTCACTACCCACTTTTAAGTTATGAGTCAGACTCGGTCGGGGTTCGACCCACGACCTCCCACTTAAAGAGCTTACACTCTACCAACTGAGCTACCGCAGTGGTAAACTATGGTGTACATGTATCTTAATTTTTTTTTTCATTACAAACGTCACTTTAATTAAAAACTCACTGGTTAACTCTCTAGCACACTCGCTGACTTGCTCGCACTGGCTTACTCACAAGCTGTGACTCGCTCTCCCAATGACCAGCTCACTGACTGGATGACCGACTCCCTTACTCACTCATTCACTCACCCGCTTTAACTGACTCACTCAATAACTCTCTCACCGACTGGATGACCGACTCCCTTACTCACTCACTATTCTCACCACTCACCCACTTACTTACATTTACTTACTTAATTACTTTTCTTGACCCGAGACCAGACCCTTCTAAAGGACCCCAACACTCCCTTATAAATGACCTAACGAACAAGAATCTGACATGACCATTTATCCACGAACGGAAGAAAGTTAAATAACAAATTATAAATTACTTTAATTAAAGTAAAAATCATTATT